>RJWT010044097.1:0-11864 GCA_004365215.1 Cuniculus paca
GTGAGTGCAGCCCAAGATATATTGAGACAGAAAAGTATAGTTCAAGAACTGATTGATACACGTGGTGTGTCTTTAACTAAAAAAAGTATTACAGTAAAAGACACATTGCCATTCATCACATAAATGGCAATGTGTATTTTAATGTTATAATTTTTAAAATTTATTTACCATATTTGTCACTCTTTGCTATATTGTTATAATTGTTTTATTATTAACTGTTGATGTTATACTTCTATTATGCCTAATTTATAAATTAAACTGTATCATTGGTATACACATAGAAAAAACAGTATATTCAGAGTTCATTATTCTCTGTGGTTTCAGGCATTCACCTACGTCTTGGAAGAATGGATAAAGGGAGCAGCTGTATCACTCTGTTGCTATCTACTACTGGGAATAAGCTGTCAAAATCTGGTTTGGGGACTACAGTCAGGGTCCCTGATTCTTTCTCTAGAGTCCTGACCTTGTCCATGTTATCCCCAATACCTACCTCATTAGCAGAAAGCAGACAGAGGTGAGCCCCCCCGACCCAGCCCAGGCTCTGTTGGTGATCACAGGGCCACAGCCAGCTACAGGGAGAGGCAGGGAGTGCATCTTTAGCCTGGTATGCTCAGGCAAAAATCTGATTCCTACAGAGGAAGAGAGTGGTGATGGGGACAGCCAGCACACTGCTCTAGAAGTGTCCTCTATCCATCCCCACCCCAGACTTCCAGAGGCCTCTTATATGCCCCCAGGCAGTGCTGACACCTGTCACCAGGTGACATATACAGATGGCTTTTATAGAAAGAGAAGACACACTTGGCAAACAACTCAAAACTAGAAGTCCTTCCAGCCTCTCTGCCAAGAATGCTCACTGAACTTGGGTTTTGTCTTCCCAGAGCCCAGGTGTCTCTCTTTTCTCTGTTCCTTCTCTCTTGACCACTCTCTATGTCACTTCCTGTCCATGTTGCCCACAGAGCCTCCCCCACTTCTCTGCAGAGCCCAATGCTCACCCTCCAAGAGCTATCTCATGCACAGAACCCTTTATCTTCTTTTTAAAAATGTCTGTTATCTAGTGCAATGTCAAGAACTTTGCCATGACCTTAAGAGTTCCTTATTAACTGAGTGTAGTGGTGCATGTCTGTAATCGCAGATACACAGAAGGCTGGGACAGGAGGATTCCAAGATCAAAGCTAGTCTGGGCAACTTAGCAAGACTCTGTCTCGAAGCAAGATTTAAAAATGGGCTAGGGAGGTAGAGTACTTGCCTAGTAGGTGTGAGGTTCTGAGTTCACACTCTAGTACTTAAAAAAAAAGCTTCTCTGATAAGAATTCCACCTTCCTCTTTAGCCTTAGTTCAAATTTTCAATTATTTTTTCTTCCCATTACATCTACATCATTGAACAGTTGGAAATATAGAGTTTTACCAAAAAAGAAGAAAACTCCTCAAAATGGCCTTGTTGCAGAAAAACTAATATGAAACCAATAGCTTATTTTTCTTTACCGCCATCCTCATAAAAAGTTTACTTAGCCAACCCCTTCCTGTGAGCCAGCAGCAGTCATTGGCCATGCCAACCCCTTCCTGTGAGCCAGCCAGCACTTGGGCTAGGAGACAAGATGTTCTGAACACTGCCTCACCCCCTGCACCCCCGCCCCCCCAAGCAACTGGCTGTTTTGGCAAAACACAGGCTGAGATGATAGCTTCTGAAGTAGACACAACAATTTATTGCCTGTATTCTTTGATTGACTTTGCAAGGCTAAAGCCTATAGTGTAACCATCTATTTAAAGGATAACAATATGCAATATAGCAACTGTGAGGAATTTCCTTCTGAAGGTGGTAGCCATTGTTAATTCCCTATTATCTTGTTTTAAAGTCATGTATCATTTTCATTGTTTTGGGTTTTTTGTTTGTTTTATTATGTTTTGTTTTGCTTGATTTTATTATATCTGATGGCATGGGCAGATATTTCAAAGATAACAAGATATATTATGGTAGCCATTGTTGATTTCCTATTATCTTGAAGTACTGTATCACTTTCATTGTTTTGTTTTGATTGGTTTTATTCTGTTCTGTTTTGTTTGATTTTATTATGTCTGATGGTATGGGCATCTAGATTGAACATAACAAGAGGCATTATGGTAGCCATTATTGATTTCCTATTACCTTGTTTTGAAATCTTGTATCACTTTCACCATTTTGTTTTGTTTGGCTTTATTCTCTTTAAAATAAAAAAATTTTTAAAAATAAATGAAAAGTTTACTTTTCTACACACCTGGTAAATTCATAGCATGCCCTTCAACTCTTTAGAAGTAAACAAACATCAATATTAATCCTAAATAACCTACTGAGTTAGTTTTCTAGGAATGAAATAGCAAATTATCACAAACCTGTTGTGCCTTTAACAAGAGGAATGTATTCTCTCATAACACTGGGGGCCAGAATTTGAAATGAAGATGCTGACAGGGCCATGCTTCCCTGGGAGCTTGAGGGGAGACCTTTCCAGCTTCTGGCAGCTCCTGTTGTTCCTTGACTGGTGACAGCATAACTCCAATCTTTGGCACTCTTCACATGATCGCCAAGTGGCCTTCCCTGTCTGTCCTCCTATGTTCTTGTCTCTTCTCCCGAGGATGTCAATCACTGAGCTTGGGGCTCACCCTGAGCCCAAAACGATTTCACTGCGACAATCTCAACTGATTACAAAGACCCTTTATAACTGATTATAAAAACCCTATAACCAAATAAAATCTCATTCTGAGGTTCTGAGTGGACACAGCTGTGTAGGGAGCTGTGTAGCTGTGTAGGGAGGCAGGGATGCTATTCAACCCACTACTGGTAAAATTCCAAAATGTATCTTGGCATCCAGGATATAAGCGTTTTACTTTAGCACACGCACACATACACACACATGTTCCCAAAGTATAAGGAAAAAAAACTATATATATATATATATATATATATATATATATATATATGTATAGGCTTATACATGCCTAGAATTTCTCCTGAAGAGTTTACAAGAATTAATTTTATTATGTGTGATGGTATGAACAGCTATTTTGAAGAAAATGAGACATTATGGTAGTCATTGTTGATTTCCTATTGTCTTCTTTTGAAGTCCTGTGCTGTTTGCATTGCTCTGTTTTGATCTGCTTTGTTCTGTTTTGTTTTGGTTTGTTTTATTCTCTTTAAAATAAAAATTATATATATATGTATAATTTATGTCACATTTCAATCATTCATTACTAAATAAACATTTATGGAACATTTACCAGTGTGCTAAATGTAGGAGTAGAGGCTTTTAATAAATCTAACTATTTTTGCTACTTTTGTCTTCTTCACACTGATTTTTATATCTTTCTTTTCCAAGAGGAGTTGTCTGCCAGATACTTTCTTTCAAGCTGGAATTATTTTCACACATTAGTTTTTAAATTAAAACAATAGCAAAGTGCATTGACATTTTTTTCCCAGAGTATGTGGAGTAATATTTTTATGGTCACTCTGGCAACCACAGAGGCAGGCATGGCAGGAGGCAGGGAGCAGAAGGGCTGGCACTGGCCACTGGGAGGAGGAAGGGGCAACACTCTGTGGTAAGCTGGCAGGGGTCCGAACGGGACAAGGCCTCAAGTCCAGCTACTACCCAGAAAATGGCCTGGATCTCTGGCCTGACTCATCATCCCAAGAATGGAGAATGTTGACATAAAAACGAATGATAAACTGAGGGGGTTAGGAATTAGGAACTAGTCCTAAAAAAGAAATGTTTATATAGGGCCAGACATCCTGTCAGCATATAAAGGGCAGTCGCTGGCTGAACTCCTATTTGTAGATAGCAGTGCATGCACTGCCAAGTCTACCACAACTAATGTGCTGTCAAGGATTTGACCTTGCCAGGGGTACCACATTTGGGGAGAAAGGCTGAGCTGGGTCTTACTACCACTACCATCCCTGTGTTTAGCCAGCATGACCCTACCCTTAGTCGGCCAGTCCCTATCCGTTTGATGACCCACTGTGTGTACAGTACTGAACTAGGGGGCTTTGGAAAAAGAATTTTTAGAATGATATGGACTCTGATCTATCTAAGGATACAATGCAAAGGAGAAAAGTAAACTTGAGTTTGTGTAATCCCACACATTTCCCCTCCTGAGCCTAAATAAAAAGGAAGGTAGTTGAAGAAAAGGAAGAAAATCCAAAATTCTGCTGAAAGTCATCAATGTCTTGGTAGTTGAGAGTGCAAGCTTAGCTTCGTGTGGACCTGGATTTGAATCCCAACTTTTACATGTAGCTCAACAACCTTGGAGATGACTTACTTTACTGACTTTGTTCTCTAACCTATATAAAGGAGGAGAGATTCCTACCCCACAGGTTTGTGATGAGAATTAAATGAGAAAATGTATGACAAGCATTTTCTCATTTGCATCACTTAGCATATCACTGATACTCAATATAGGCATTTTCACTGTGGGTGTCACCCATTTATCTAGTGTCAACCTGGCCATAACTTGGGATGTGGGCAAGAGGCATAGTGACCAGGAGCACCATGAGGCTGTAGAAGCTCATATCCAATCCCATGCCTCCCAACAAGGTACAGTCATCTCAAGGAGGCACAATGGCCTGGTCATCAAAAGTGGGAACAACCTGCACATTAGTTATCAGCTGAGACCTGTGTGATGAGTTTCCTGGCTCCAGTCACTCAACATGGGATTTACTGGGTTTATCTTTCCATACCAGACACCTTGTCTCAGTGTGGAGATCATAGCCTGAATATGGTCAGAAATTTGGAAAGAAGATCACAGCCAAAACCTGCTCCAAAAGACATTCCACCATTGGAAGAAAACTGGTGAGTCCAGGAAGAAGTTGCAACTCACTAAGTCTGTTGGTTTCCTCAGGGCGCCAGGAAGTCAGGACTCACTTCTTCCCAGTCTTCATAATGAATTTTGTTAGGGGAGGCCGAACTCTTAACATGCCTCCTGCCCCAGGTGTGGCTTAACTGGGAAACAGGAGCTGAGGAGGGTCTTCAGGACATGACCTGGGGCCAGTATTGGCAAGCTGGTGAACAGTAGGATAACTAGCAGCAATCGGTGAAGAGGAGTTTGTGCCGCTGACCTTGGGCAACACTGCAAACATGGCAAAATCAACTTGCGTGAGCAAGAAGTTATCTCACCCCTCTATTAGATTAGTCACCCAGTTAGAATTATTTTTAAGATAATGTTCTATTTATATACCAAAGAGCTAGGAATGGAACTGGCTGACTCTACAAGCATTCCAAAATATTCCACATACTCTATAACAAAAACAGGAATTATAAAATACAGACCACATTACCTCAAAATATCTAAAAAGTAGACAACATTACCATTAAAATGTTTTCAACCATAGTCAGGACCAGAAAAAGTGTTTCTATTTATCATCCCTTCAAACACACACACACACACACACACACACACACACACACACCTCGAATCTTTGTCTATGCATGAAGTGATCTTGAAACATAAATAATCTCTTTTTCCAAATGTGGTTAAATTGGTTTCAAGAACAAATGAAACTATGCTGGTGTCATTTACTTTCCAGTGAGTGACACACCTCAGACTTGCCTAAAGGAACTGGCATGTTGTCTGGCTAAACATGGAAGCTTCTAGAACAATAGTTTGTTGGGACAGAATTGGAGACTTCAGTTCTAGGCTCCTGTTCTGGAAGTCACTAGACAAAAAGTGCTGAACATTTGCTACTACACTGTCCTGAGTAAGTGGTATAAGACAAAAGTGTCATTCCTTCCCTCAGAGGGTTTAACAAACTAGTTGCTGTCACCCGAAATCAATGGCACAGAGGTGCCCAATTAAGACAGTTTGTAATGAAGTTCTGCATGGATCCAGGAGGAATGAGCAAAGGCAAACTCTGTAGGATGTTGAGTAAAAAAGGAAGGGAAGGCAGAAATTGGGCTGGGCTGCTAGGAAGCTGTGGGTAGGAACCCTGAAGATCACAGGACCCTTGGGATGAAGAGCACTGTAGGTGGGAAGATGGATACCTGGCCATCCTGGCTCCATGAAACCAGAGGAAAAGGGTTGGAGAAATAAATCAGTGAGACAGACAGCAGAGTTGAGCCTCAACCATTCACCAAAGGTTTGTGCCACCTTTACCAAAGGCGTATCATTCTGAGAATGACATTGACAGCAGAAAGAATGAAAGCCGTATTTAGTAGAGTTGGGATTGGAGAAGCCCAAGAAGACAGACTTTGGTTACAGGGTCTGAACAACTGACCAGAAATGAAGCCACAAGATGGTGAGGAAGAAGTCAAAATGGAGAAGAGAAATGTGGTACCTCAAAAGAGATGGGAGACAGTGTAGTGCTCAGAAGTGGGAGGCACCATGTCCAAATGATTCAGACATAAGCAGTCCCCAGCCCAGCAAGGGGGAAGCTATGGGGCTACTGACAGACACAACTGTCAGGGGACCTTCACCAATCTATTCAACATAATTTCCTGCCTGCTTTAGAGAGCTGCTGTGAGATTATGTAAGAAATTGTTTTTACACTCTGTATCTTACACAGAATTAGCAAATGTTGGCCAGGTATCGTGGTGCACACCTGTAATCCCAGAACTCTGGGCGATTGAGGTAAGGGGATGGAAAGTTCCAGCCCAGACTGGATAATTTAGCAATTAAGACTCCCTTTCCAAAAAGAAAAAAAAATTTTTTTAAATCCAGCAAATGTTTTTTCTCATGTGTGGTCCACTGTGGGTCTGACCCAGCTCTTTATTGCACATTTCAGGTATAAAAAGTTGTTTTCTAATTCTAGATTATATCATTTTTAGGCCAGTTACCCCAAAATGCCTCACGTCAGTACCAGCACCACCGTTTACGTGCTCTGGGCTGTGGCCGCAGTTACTGCGCAGGAAGCGCTTTCTATTTGCAGCCTTATCTCGCTACCTTGCGGGTTTCTCATCCCAGTGAGGGCTTCTTTGGCTCTGGTCAGCTGGGTCAAGCTGTCCTGTCTAATTCTGCTGCTCACCAGCAATTCAATGATAACCACATGACGGATGTCGGACGTCAGCGTATCCATATAGCATTTCCGTCTCCTCCACTTAGAGCCTCCAACGGTGAGAGCCTGGGCATCCTATTTGCTTCGCGTGTCTATTCTGCATAGACAAATTGATTTTCAGTAACTGGAGTTTTAATGTTATATTAAAGTCTTGTGGTCGCACTTACAAAGGATGGCAGCCGGGGAAAAGTGAGTGGGCCAAGAAAAGAGCAGAGAGAGAGTAGAAAGAACTGAAAGGGTCTGGTAAGAACCAAGCCATCCCCTCCACTTTCTCTATTTTGGTCCCTCAGCCCTCAGCAGCCCTTCAGATGCCTTCCCTTTCCTGAAGCTGACTGGAAATGAGGTGTGTAAGGAGAGAATGATGGGGAAAGAGTAGGAAGATGGAAAGGTGTCCTGGTGGGAGGCCTTAGGGACCAAAGAGATGAGTGACTTCCCACCAGTTCCTGCCAACCCCACTCTTGCTCTCTCCCCATCTCACTCCCAATTAGCTGTGTTTGTTCCTCAATTGTTTAAGCCCTTAGCAACTTAGCAAGCCACTTGGAACTGTAGAGTTAAGGCAGGAATTCAAGGTAAAACCAGCCCTTTCCCCACCCCACCCCACCCCTTTTTTTTTTTTGGAGAAGCCCCAGGGGAGAAAATCCACTCCAGCTTGCCTTAAAGAAAGGCTCCAATTGTAGAAAAAATACTATACATTTGCTTGATACAAAGAGACCAGGCAGAAATTCAAATATATTTTCAGAATGATTCATGATAGAAAATATTGGTATTGTTTTCTTCCATTTTTCTGAAATTTTCATCCTTTCCTTGTATGGCAGATTAGTTAATATTTGTGACATTTGTTACCTTTGAAATGCAATATTTACTTCCCAAGAACTTTATGGGAATTAACAATACATGGTCTTATATGTTCCTCAAGGCAATGACCTGAAGTAAACTAACAAAATTAATTAGGAAATGCTTAACAAATATTGACCTCTATTAACTGGTATTACTAACACCTATAATTGTTACATTACATATGTCTTAAATACATCCAAAAATCTATACAACTTGCTACTATATTCTGCTTAGATAATAATTATTAAATTGTTGTAAGGTTTCCAAAACATTAAAAAGTGTACCAAAAAATTCAGTGCTTTCCTCCTTTATATACTACAAACATAATTATTAACACCCTTAAAAGTCATCTTCCAGCTTTCTTATAAAATTTAAAATACACACCACTGCATAGGAAAAGAAAATTTACTTGAACTATAAAACAGTTAAAATCAAGCCCCTTTCCAAAGCATGGGAGGAAATGCCATTTACAACAGTCCATGATTATAGTTTGGCAAGCGAAAGGAAAGCTGTCAAGAGCTAAATGTTCTGGGACTAAACTATAGCTCTGTGGTAGAGCACGTGCATAGCACGCCCAAGGCCTTGGGTTTGATAATGCCCAGCAATAACAACAAAAAGTTAAATGTTCTGATATATTGGAGTTTCTTTACATGTATCTCATTTAGTCAGTAAGCCACAAGTGGCAATGGCACTCTCTCTCTCTCTCTCTCTGTAAAATTACTCTTCATTTCACTAATATTGATTGGTCGCCTAGTTCTATTTCCACCTAGCAGTGGAAATAGAATCATGTGAAAAACAGATCAAAATCCCTGCCTTCCTAAATCTCTATGCCAGAGGATATTACATAAACAAATGTACAAATCACCTGTGTGTCTCTACAAAGACTTAAAGATCTATGTACACACATCTGTATGTATTGCATTAAAACATTTGCAGCTTTTTTGTCTGCAACACCAACTTAATAGCACGGTAAGTACAACCTATTGTCCCCCGCTTTTTTCTGCTTCCATGAACCTTTTCAGCCTATCCTCAGTGAAGACCTGAATGAGACTGTATGGTTACCTAAAAAAGACAAAAAGTGAGTTCTTTGCTTTAGGCTCAAGCTGGAGAACAAATGTAACATGTATAATTACTCCTTTCCTTTTCCAGATTCTATTTAATTGGAAGAGAGAGTAAAGATGTAAAACGGAATAATCCCAAAATAGTACAACAAATGGGAGAAGTTAACTAACACTGAGGTTGTTTTTTTGACAAATTCTGTAATGTGGAAAATGCAGGAAGCATTTTAACGGGAGGGAGGGGAAACAGTGTCTGAAGCAATGGTCCAGAACGTGCACTGAGAGAGTGAGGAGACGCTGGAGGAACTCCATCAGATCGGCTCCAAATGTCAGAGGCAGTAGGAGAGAGAAAGAATCAGAAATAAGGAGGAAATGTGTTCTTATGAGGTTAGGTTATGTTACACTGCAGTAATAAAACCCAGATCTCTGTGTCTAACCACAAATAGTAATTGCTCATCCCCTCTGTTTTGAGCTGGAAGCCCCACCTTGCATCATTTTCAGTCTGGTACTCAGGGAAACCGAGTAACCTATAGTGAACCACATCAGTTATGTGGCCAAGAAAGAAGGAGCCACATAGCCATCACTGGCTGACATTGTATTAGGCAAAGAAAGTCACATAACATGTGGCTTCAAGGATGGGAAAGTGTATGTGTGAAGCAAACTAGACTCCAGCACACATACTTTTCATATGCAAGTATGTGGTCGATTGTTAGTGTTCACCCAAGTCAAATTCCCTTCTTCCTTAGATATACAACTAAACTAAATTTTCTAACCACAAACTACCCTACCTACTCATACTGTGTTTAGGTGGGGCCATATAACTGAGCTCTGATCAGTGGTCTGTGGTGAAATTGATTGCACCATTTCTAGGTGAATTTCCCAGGAAGACATAAAAAAAAATTTCTGCCTCCAAATTGTGATAGCACTAACAGACAAAGAATGACTCTGACAAGTCCAGTATGAAGAGTAAATGCGTTTGTTAGGAATTACTTACACAGTGGTGAGCAACTTACAGAGCAGTTTAGCGCCTAATATCACCACCTGCCACTTACCAAGCTCCCATTTATATAGGGTTCTAAGCTACACAGCAAAAAGCAAAACCAAGAACCAGAATTCCTGGGAAGAATTATGTGGTGATTAAGCTTCATTGTGCCCACTTGATTATCTTGGGAGCTGCACCTGATTGGTGGAACACACCTCTGGGTATGTCTGAGTGTATTGTAAACATATGACCTTGTGATCTATAATGGGTGGTACTGTTTCCCTGCTCTACTTCCCAGCCTCCTTGAACTAAGCAGCCATTTATTGTAAAACAAACAACACAAAAAGCCAAAATTGAGAGGTAATCAAGAAGAGCTTCTTACTGTGTAAAGAAAAAGATAATGCTGTCTAAAGTGAATGGAATAAGACATAGATGTTCATGTTTATTAACACTATCAAGGTAAGCCATCAGAAGAACACCAAGTAGTAACAAATTTGTAAACAGGCTGAAGACAAGGATGTAAGGAAGAATATAAATGGAGAATTTGCCCATCTTTAGTGGCCAGAAGTAAACAGAGGCTATCAAAGGTCAATAGCTTGAGAAAACAAGGTAACGATGCCGGGCGTGGTGGCTCACGCCTGTAATCCCAGCACTCCGGAGGCTGAGACAGGTGGATCGTTGTGAGTTCAAGACCAGCCTGGGCTACAAAGTGAGCTCAAGGCCAGCCTGAACGGCATAGTGAGACCCTGTCTCAAAAACAGGCCTGGGGATCTAGCTCAGCGGTCTAAGCGCCTGCCGGCAAGTGCAAGCTCGTAAATTCAATCCCCGGTGCTGCAAAAAAAAGAAAAAACAAAAAACGAGGTAACGAGCCTATTACAAAGTTAGGGTTATGAACAGCCAAAAAACTGAATGATGGTGGCAGTGACTGTCTCTGAGAAGCAGCCCAGCAAGGCAATGGCAATAATACAAACTATAGTTGTATTGTTTAATTTCTTTTAAACACGGGGATGCATTGCACTGATTAAACAAAGTAACAACAAAGAACAGTTAATATGAGAAAATAAGTACAGAAGAAATTTTGTTCCATTTTTTTTTATCATTCAACTCTACACTGGCAAAAAGCCCACTGCAAAATTAGCAGGCTGTGATCCCCTCGAATATATGCACAAAACTGGTTGAAAGGGTGGGGCTTTCTCAATCATCCTTGGAACTGCAACAGATGTCATCAGTTTTGCTAAAGGAAATCTGGCCTGTAATATCTCAAGTATATAGGCCAGTTTTGTAGTGTAAGACCTTCCCAGTAGTTTGGCCTAGTTAGCTGAAACAACATCAGATAATCCCCAAAGGAGAGCTCCTTTGAGTGCCAACTAAGGGTACCTTTTGCCCATCTGATCTGCTTCTGGAACAGCAGGGGACATGGGACTGGAAGGAAACCCTGGCAAGGACAGAGACTTTGGCTACAGGATGAACTAAGAGAAAGCCCTTCAAAATTCAAAAATTTTCAAAGTCAACAACAAAATAAGACTTTAAAACACTGACTCAAAAATTAGTAATGCCGATTTTTTAAGACATGTTGCAAGGCAGATAAAGACAATTAAGTTGTGGATTCTTGTGTTTGGCATTCTCAGATCATTGTACAAGGGGTGATTGAAAAAATACAGCAAGTGTTTAAATTTTTAAAATTTGCCATAGTAAAAGACATAATGCCATTAATCTCCCTCAACATCCTCCATCTCACTTCAAACTCTTACCCCATCATTCTTGCCACTTTCAGAAGCAGTTATGGATGTCCTCTTTCATGAGTATCTTTATGAGATGTGATAAAAAAAAAATACAGTGAATTCCTCTGCCAAGTATCATCGAACAGAAAGGAATGCTTGGAAAAGCATTATTTACTGGATCTGGCACCTGAGGCTTCTGGCTTCTCTGTAAAATAGAAATGACCATGAAAAGTAAATGTTTTGAATTGATTCAG
>RJWT010044098.1:0-11851 GCA_004365215.1 Cuniculus paca
TTTGGGTAGGGCTTTTAACTCAAGGACATCTCTCACAGTGGAGAATAATTCAGCCCTCAACAGCATCTCAAATCTGCTACGGCTTTGCAGCGCAGCAGCAGCAATGTTTAATATATAATAGATAAAAATTTCATCCAAAAAAAATAAAATAAAGATTCTCGCAAACTCCACCCCCTCAACACCAATTACTGTTCTAAAGTTAACCCCTCACTTGTGCTGTTACTACTTCACAATATACTTACTTAGAAACTAGATCCAAAACTGAATCTTCAACTAAAAATAAAAACAAAATGAGTAACCTGAGGTTTATGGCATACCCTTTAGGTAAACACAAATACAGGGAGAAAGGAAAGAGGAAATGGAGGTGTCAGAAGCAAAACTGAGTGACAGCACATTCAGCTGGGGTAGATTTCATACAAGAGTAGTGGGATAGCAGGAAAAGCTCCCTATGGGTTCCTGTGCGCGCATCTGGAGACACAGGACCCTCCATAGCAGATCCAGGAACAGGGAGCTGAGCCAGGAGGCCGCACCTGTCGTTCCGGTTTTAGAAGCTCCACGGGGAAGACAAGAGTAGCGTGTGGTGGGATGATG
Source organism: Cuniculus paca (assembly GCA_004365215.1). Lineage (NCBI taxonomy): Eukaryota > Metazoa > Chordata > Mammalia > Rodentia > Cuniculidae > Cuniculus > Cuniculus paca. The sequence goes on from RJWT010044098.1 coordinate 592, forward strand.
CTGGGGTGCCCAGTGGCACCGTAGGCATAGTCTGGGGAGACAGTCAGTTTGGCTCTCTGACCCACACTCATCCGGGCTCCCCCTTCTTCCCAACCTTGGATCGCCTCCTGCTTGCCTAGCATAAACTTAAAGGGCTTATTTCTGTCCCGGGAGGAATCAAATTTCTTTCCATCTTCAAGATCCTGGTGTCATGCACCACGCATCTCCTGGGGAGACGGTCTCCACCCGCACTCCATGGCGGCGGGGATGCGGGGCGGGCGGCGAGACGGACGGCGTGGACAGAGAGCAGACCTGGCGGCGGTTCCGGGATCCGCTTCGTCTTTTTTTTTTTTAACAAACAAGGAAGCTCAGATATGGAGCCATAAAGTGACTTGCCAGGAGGTGAGGAGGTCAGAGTTTGGACCGCAGCAGTCAGGTTCTCGAGACCGTGTTCTTCTGTGGCAGAGGTTATGTCCATCGTAGGCTTGAGGTCATTCCGCTGTAAACGGCAGGGCAGGGGACTGACCCCACGTCTCTCGGGCTCCGAGGTCTTAAGTCTTCCATTTCCTGCCCTGTTCTATCTTCTACACAGTGCGCCTGCTCACCAGAGTGATCATGAAGGCATTTAGAAAACGGGGTTTCTTCTGAATGAAGCGAAGTATCCTAGGGAAAAGTCTGGCTCCTAGGCAGGCAGGGGTGGCCAGTGCTAACTGCTGCCTGGAAGCTGGCAACCTCCAGGTGGGGAGCTGAGTCTGAAGATGCCAAAGCTACTAGTGGCAGCTTCCGTCGGGGACGCTTGCAGGCCTAGGTGTGTTACATCTGAAATCAGATTGTAAGGTCTTCGAGCTAGGAAACACTGTAGTAGATTAATACACCCTTTTAAGACAGTCTGTTGGCATTTATTTATTTTTAGTAGTCCATGATGTTTCTATTCACACTGAGGAGGGGGCACATGTACCGAACACACCTTGATTCTTTACGTTTCCCTTCCCCTCCCCAACCTCCTCCCCGCTCCAACTCTAGCTCCCCTTTCTGCATTTTCATTATTATTATATTTTTAATTGATTTTTTTGAGTTCGTATTTGCTACATCTAAAGATTACATTCATAGAGGGTAGTTGGTACGTGTCCATGGCACATTTTAAACCTTACATGGCTTTCTGTTTAGCATTTAAAATCAGAGAATGATGTCTTCATTAACTCTGCATTCTGGCAGATTTCCTCTGCTACTAGCAGGGCTGGTCCGAGTCTGGAAATCAGCCCCCTTAGAAATTCCTTGTAGTCTGGCTTCCAGATGCAAGTGTCCAAATTCCTTTTGCTTTAGCGATGATTCATTTTTGCTTTTTCACCTTCCAGCTCCCTCTCTGTTTTCCAAGCAATTCACTCTTAGCCATTGGTGAATATTATTTAGTTAGTCATGGCAACAAAGTCATTAGATAAGCCAGTTAGTGATGTAGGCATGACATCAACGTTCTGGCTGTGTTGGCCACGTTTCTGAGATTCTAGCACAAAGGTTTCGACCAATTTCCATGCATTGCCAAAAACTTGAATAATGAGGGTGTTGGCGCTCAGGAAAAAGACTCCTTCACATGTAGAATATATTGATTTGGTTTTCAAATACATACGCAAGTTAATCATGCAAGCTAAGAATACAGTTCATTTGATATCATGTAAAGTAGCCTATGAAATTAAAATCCACGGGAGAGGAATTTCTGTTGAAGGAAAGGATCTTTTAGGAGAAGTGTACATTTCAGAATTTCAGTATCAAGCTTCCTCTTACTTCCTGTTTAGAGAGACAAACACGTAGTCTCATTTTAAAAAATTGTACATGTACCAACACCACACAATGAGTGTTATTATGTACTGCAAACATGCACTAACAAAATTTTAAAAATGCATGAAAATTAAACTTATAAAATGTCAGTCTGTTATAATAAAGACTTCATACATACCCACTACAACTGTCCCTCTGGCTTCCCTTAAGTGGATAGTATTTTATCATTTAAGGTACTAGATTTTAAAATGAAATTCAAATGAAAGGACTGCACTCAGTTAGGAGTTGTAACCAAATGCTGAATTTGTAAGTGGATAGATAACATTGGCAGTTTATATTTTTTTCCATTTTATTTCAAGGAAAAGAAGAAGAAGAGGAAGAAGAAGGAGAAGAGGAAAAAGAGGAAGAAGAAGACTAAAACAAAATTTCAAAACACATCAATTGGGGGCAACAATGGTACATACATTGCACATCATGTCTGTATGTTTTTAAACCACCAAATGACCATGTTATTCAGCCACATCTAAAATCTTCAAAAATAATATGTTAAAAAGTGTAAGCCAATGCTAGGAGAAGGGATTGTGAATAATTTCACCATCAAGAAATCACAAATGTTGGAGGAGACAGATAGATATGTTTTCCGCTATTTAAATATTACACAGTTGTATACATGTATCAAAAAATCACATGGTACCCCAAACAGATGCATGATTTTTATATTTTTATGTATCAGTTGAAAACATCTAAGTCCTAGAAAAGTAAACAAGCAATGTTCAGGCCCATTATTTCCTGTTCTTGGTTTGCACCCTGCACGGGTGAATTGATGATTATCATATCCTGAGCATTACACGCTCGGGTGTCTCCAGTCCTGGAAGGAAATGGAGGTGCTTTTTAAGTATTTTTGTCCAGGAAAAGGATATGCTGTTATTTACTTTTCATGTGCATCAAATGGTCATCACGGTGCTCATCAGGGGCCAGGTCACAGGTCTGCCCACTTGCTTGTGCCTTCGTAGCACAGGTAGCGAGAAAGTCCGCCCAGACCCTTTTGTTCGGGCTCCCAGTTGGCCCTCTGAGTCCTTGGGAGCACAAAGCAATCAAACAGCTTTGATCACATGAGAATATTGCAGAAGAGCCTCGACTTTAAACTGTAGCAACATCTGCATTTATGTGAGATACCCGGAGCAGGGCACTCCATGGAGACAGAAAGCAGGTTAGTGGTTGCTAGGCGTGGCTGCTTACAAGATTTCTTTTTGGGGCGACAAAGGTGTTTTGGAGCTTGATAAAGGCGCTGATTGCACAAGACAGAACGTGTTGGATGCTGCCAAATTGCACACCTTGGAAAGGTTCGTTTAAATTGCATAAATTATATTCAGCCAAAAAATGTAACATCATGTAGTGAGGACCAGCTACGCTGACCAGTGGAGAGAAAGGGTACTTCACAGGGAACTGGCCATCTGTTTCTGGCAGGGCACCGGACATATTTCTTGCTCTGAAATCCTAGGACATTTGCTTAGCACCTCTCCCCTCCCCTTGGGGGTCTACTTGCATCTTGGGATTCTGAGCCCTGAGTCCTGACATTCTGGGGTGCCCATGTATGATTGAAATGCAGGCCGAGAAACCTTCAGAATCATTGATCTAGCAGCTGCTAAAGGTAGAGGTAGCCACCTGTAATCCCAGCACTCTCGGAGGCTAAGACAGGAGGATCATGAGTTTGAGCACAGCCTGGATAATTTAGTGTCTTAGCAAGACCTTTTCTCAAAAAAGGGCTGGGGAATGTAGCTCAATGTAGTGCAAAATTCCTGGGTTCAAGATTTAAACCACGGAACCATAACAACCCCCTTACAAAAAAAAAATTGAGTCTCACTTGACAGACTTGCAGTCACCCTTGCCCGGACATAGCCAGGGCAGGTCTGTGAGCACTGACACACACACACACACACACACACACACACACACACACACACATAGAGGAAAGCAAATATGTTATGAAAACTCACAGTCCTCTTTTATCTGCACACATATGTCCCAAGATCCCCAGTGGGTGCCTGAAGCCATGAGCTCTTTTTATACTGTTTTTTCCCTCTACTTAAAAACCTCTGACAAAGTAGAACTTGTAAATTAGGCATAGTAATAGATTAATAACAATAAATAGTAATGTAATAGGACTAATAAAAAGATTTGTAATAACTGTAATAAAAATGATGTGGGGAATCTCTCCTGTTCTCTCTCTCTCTCTGAAAACATCATGTGGTTCTGTCTTGTCCTTCTTTCCTTTATGATGACAGTAGATGGTACCATCCTGGCCAAGGAATGGGACAGGAAGTATGTGGGGTTCCTTATGGCCTTAGCGGGGTGCAGTGTGTGTGAAAGCCCTTTGTCCCCAGCAGAGCTCTGTGCAGATGGATGTGCCTGACAGCTGGTATCTTGCAGACTGCTAATGGGGAAAAAGCGAAAAGTACAAATAAAATCAAGGCTGCAGACTTCTTGTGGGAAGCATTCTAGTGGGAGAAAAGCCAGGGCACCCTGCACTTGCTTTCTTTTCCTTATGAGCTGTACTGCAGTCTGCACCCCTTCTTTTGCCTTCCACCAGCTCAGCTCTTGGTTGAAGACAGAACTGCAGCGAGGGGTGCATCTCACGGATGGAGCTGCTGACATTGGCCGGGCAGGAAGTGGGGCGTGCAGTAGTGGTTTTCATTTGACAGATTGTTTTCAGAAACATGCAAATGCCACAAACTTTTGTGTATAAAATAAATAAATCCCCCAAAAGGAGAGAAGGAGACTCCCAGATTTGCTCTTTACTCACCCTTACCAAGAGGATTAATATTTATTGCATTTTGTTAGGAATTTCATGCAGCCCTCCTCACATGCCCTGTGCTGCCCTTCGCACACATCTAAACTCCCTACTGAGGCTGGGCATAGCCACAGTGGTCTGACTACCTCCCCCCATCTCTGCTCTGGCCTGGCAGCCCGGCCTTTCTCCTGTTCTGGAAACATTCCTGGCATGCTCCTGCTGCAGGGCTCTTGCATTTGCTGTTCTCTTTGCCTGGAATCTCTTTCCTTGGACTGTCACATGTCTGATTTCTTCTCATCTATTAGACCTCAGCAAAACACCCTTCCTCGGCCAGCCTCCCATAACCAGAGCAACGCTTCTCTCTCAATCATGGGCTTTTACTTGCAGTAACTTGTTTTTTTCCATCACCTTATTGTATCTGAAATCACCTCATTTTATTTGATGTTGATCTGTCCCCTCCCACTGGGGTTTTCCTGTTTGTGGCTGGCCCTACTCAAGCAAGCGGGGGAGTGGCTGGATAGAGAGGACGATGAGCAGTGTTGGCCAAGAGAGTGGCTGGATCACACACTCGATGGCCTTACAGGATCACAGGATCCTGACAGGGCTCAGTGACCTCCAGCCGAAGACCACCAGGAGTGCATCTGAGTTGGGTGGGCTCATCATGGCTTGCTGCAGAAAAAGAATTCGCTCCATGGGAATCACAGTAAGAGAATGTCAAGAAAGAAATCCCAGGGTTCTGGTTCTTATTAGAGGATTTTGGCTGGGATTAAGGGAGCAGGACTTTTATTCCGGTTTGGATATTAGGAGGAAGTAGGGACAATACCATGGGTATTCTTAATAAATCTCATTTATAAGGCAGGAAGACTAGAACTGGTAAAAACAAACAAACAAACAAACGAACAAACAGTATTTGGAAGAGTAGCACCAGTCATTCGCTTTTCTGGGGTGGCAATGTTTGGTACTTTTGTGGTTTGCACAGTGACTTTGTCTTTTGTCATAACTTAGACACGACCACTGAATGCCCTTGCTCTTGTCTCGTTTCACCCAGCTAGAGAACGGCCTCGTGGAAATCAGTGCTCTGGGCACCCACAAGGAACAGGAAAAAGTAGGAGTCTGGCTTGGTGGGTTGGGCCATTTCTGGATGTCGGCGTCTATTTTCCTCTTTCCTCAAGTGTTTTTGGGCTGGTGAGCAGTATCAGTTAGCCCAGAAACAAGCAAGAGTATTTCTTATGGTTGTTTGACAGCACTCTGCCACTCAGTTCTGGATTCAAATCCGGATGACCACGGGGTTAAGACAGTAGAGGCCAAGGTAGAGGAGTGGAACTTCTAGAAATCAAATGAAAAAATGCCTCTATTTGTCCAAGAGTTGGTATCCCCTCAGGACATGACCGCGTATCGCTAAAGTTGAAGTGGAAGATGGTGTATTTCTTGTATCCTGGATGATAAAATTACCAAGTCCACACCAGCATCCTGAAGGTCATGTTCAAAGGTCAGCCAGGGCCCTGGCTCCAGATGAGGTGTTTCTGTAAACACAGCTGTTTGGGTCCGGGAACGTCTGGGAGCCAGGCTTTCTTGGGCTCTCCCCGTACCCTGTACTCCTCTGCTGGCACCCTTGCAATACAGCCGCTAATTTGTTTACAATCTGCTGCCAGACGGGACTGTCTCCCACAGGTTCCTGTCCAGGAACTTAACAAAGGGCTTGGCACATGCTGGGTTCTCTATAAATATTAGTGGGTTTAAAATGGAGCTTTGATTCCTGACTTGAGCTCGCCTTATTGAATCTCTTGTTGCGAGACAGGAGATCACTAAAACGTCAGCGTCCTCACCCCAAGGAATCGCTTTCACTCCTAATCGATGTAAGAACGGTGGTCATCACAACCGGCGCGGGGCGAGGTTAGCACGCACCTCAGTTATTGCCATCTTGCAGGTCCTGGGGCAGGGCACAGGCTGGGACCCGGCCTGACCGCAGCGACGTCGGCCCAGTTGTTCTGTGGAAAGGCACCGGGTCCGTTCCCCGTTCTGCAGTGAAATCAGAGCGCAGCCCCGAGTCCAGGGAGCAGCCTTCGCGGCACTCATTTTAAATCTGTCCGAGAGTGACCGACCTGGGGAAGGATTTAGGCCCCTCCCGCCCCCCACGGCAGTGTTTGGGGGAAGCTGTTTTAGCTTCCCCTAGAGCAGGAGGCGACTCTGGCGGTTCGGGCGTCTGCTCCGGGATGGGGAGCGGGGACCCCACCGCCGGCAGGTGGGCGACCTCGCGCCGGGCCCCGCCCCCTGCCCCGCCCCCAGCCGCTTGAAACTCCCGCCCCCTTCCTCGCCACCAATGTGCGGCCGCGGAGCGCGCAGGCGGGTGCTGATTGGCCGGCACCGCGGTTGCCGAGGCGACAGGCGGGTCCGGTGGGGGCCCTGGCGGGCGCGGGCGAGGGCGTCCGCCCGGAGGTTTCCGCGCTCGGCAGCGGCTGCGGCAGGGGGCGGCAGGGGCGGCTCCCGCGTCCCCGCCCGGCCCGCGCGCCCCCCGCCGCCCCCGCCCGGCGCCGCCCGCCCCGCCCGCTCGGGCTCCGCCCCGGGACCGACCGCGGCGCGAGCTCGGGGCACGGCGGGCGGCGGCGGCGGGCGATGGGCTGCGGGAACTCCACGGCGGCGGGCGCGGGCCGAGGTGAGCGGCGCGGTGGGGGGCGCGGGCCGGGCCGGGTGCGGATCCGCGCGGGGGCGGCCGCGCCTGCCTGGCCGGTGAGCCCGGGGGCCGCGGGGCGCTGAGCCCTGCCCGGCCGCGAGGTCCCCGTCCGCGGCTCCCGCCCGTCCCACCTGGGCCCCTCCAGGGCTCTGGCCGCGGGGTGCGCGAGCGACGCGGACTTCTCCGGGCTGGGGCGCGGAGAGCGCCCCGGGACTTCCCGGCCTCCCCGGGAGCCGCCGCGTGGACGCGCAGACGCGAGTGGCCCAGCTGCCGGCAGCTCTGCGGGTCCCGCACGGGCGGAAACTTGGTACTCGCGGAGGCGCGTGTGTCCAGGGGCGTTAATCCGAGACCCGGACCGTGCGTCTGGCCAGCCCTTGCCGCCCGGAGGAAGATCTTCCACCGCTCTGGTTGCCCCTGTGACCTGCGGCCGCGTCCTTTCGGCGGAGCGCTCCTGGCGCCTCCAGATGAGAGCAGCAGCCCGATGCCGCCTCCCAGCCCGGCCAGCGAGGCCCGCAGCACCTGGCACTGCAGTGTCCCAGGAGGGCGCGCACGCCCTGGCCGTGGCATTGTGACCTTGGGGCTGTTGCTTCCCCTAACCCAGACCGAACCTACCAGTTTAGTTTATTTGAGCACTCACACCAATGGGAGTGGTGTGGAAATCTGCTTCATTCACTGGCCAAGTTCGTTTCCCCTTCTGGCTGTCTGTGGTCGGACCTGTGCTCTGTTTGGAGAGAAGAGGCTGACATAGGTGGGGGTCTGGTCCCAGAGATGTAAGTGGACCCAGGTCGCGATTCCCTGTAAAGTGTATCTCTTACAGGTGACCTTCACCGTCCTGGATTGAAACCTGCTCCTGTGACAGGTGGAGAGGCCCAGAGGAGCGGGTCATTTAGATTCCTGTAACAGCCAGGGATAGGGTAGTTAGTGTCTGTGTTAATGAGGACAAGGACAGGATTCGAATTTGAGAGTGACCAGAGAGCTGTACATGGAGACCGGGGCCCATGTCAAGGGCACACGGGATTGGAGAACGTCTCAACGTACCGGCTGGTATGGTCCCATCCAGCCGGTGCTGTGAAGCCTACTGTTGAAAAGAAAAAAAAAAAAGCTATAAAATTATCCGTAAAGACTGTAGGAAAGATTCATGACAGATTTCTTTAAAAGTGGAGTTACTTTAGTGCATTTACATTTTTGTTAATGAGCTGCTGATGAGATTGGGGGTGTGGAGAAGTTTCATGACTAGATGAAAATCAGAGTGATATAATAAGCTACCTCAACTGTTAGCATAAGAATCATATTTCTTGGGAAAGTGCTTCTCTTTACGAGTATTTGATTGATCTTTTTAGGAGCACATCTGTTATCCCATAAAGAGACGTATAGTTATGTTGAAAAATAACCAAAGTTCATGCTTGCATGCATTGCGTGGCTTTTGTTTGCTTCTGCGTACGAGGGATGGTGCAGATAAGAGCGTGTGTTCCCCCTGCCAGCTGCTTTTTGGAGAAGGTGAAAAGAACAAGGTAGGGAGCGCAGACTGTAAAGCCCGCCCTATCAGCGGGGAGCACCCGATCCTCTCCCTGCTCCTGCTTCCGGTTGGCTTTGGCGTTTGGCTGCTGCTATTTTCTGTCCACTGGTGGTAGGGATTTCTTTTCAGAAGGGAAATGCGGCAGGATGAGACAGAAGAGTAAGGCAGGGACACCGCAGCGCAAGGGCTGTGAGCCTCTTTGAACTGTGAACTCTGACCTTAGCGTCCAGTGCTCCGTGGACCGAGCTGCAGACTTGCACGGAACTCAAGCTGCAGTGTGAAGAGGGACAAACAGGTGTCATCTCTGCCCTCTCGGTGCTTACAGAGCGCAGCTTCTGAAATGTCCAGGAGCCGGCTGGTCAGTTGCTGCACTTTCAAATCAGCAAGTGCAAAGGGGCAGTGGGAAGAGCCTGGCAGGGGGCTTGCGTGAGCTTTGCCACTGTGCTGCTGGTGTCACCGTGGGGGTTGATTTCCTGTCACTTTTCTGAGCTTTGGTTCTTTCATCTGTACAGGAGGACAACCGAGAGTGCCCTGTTCTGTCAGGCACATGTGAAACTCAGAATCAAATGATGCTGGCAAGCACTCGGTGACTGTGATTCCCATATTGGACTAAAAGTTATTGCCCTGTTCAAGGGGAAGTGGCTTTCCTTGGATATTTTTCTGCAAGAAAATGGCAAATCTGCTTTTCTGCCTAACCCTTGGTGATCACGTCTCCAAGCCTGGAATCACCACCCTGAGCTCCATTTTAGCTCCATTAGTAAGTCAGGTAAACCCAGACAATTGTTGACCCTTCCGGAGCTGCCTAGATAGTGGCCACGCTCGGCCTCAGGCTGGTGAGCTTGGTTGCTAAGGTGACAGACCGACATGCAGTAAGGTACTTGGGCAAATTGGATTGGGACACCACAGCAGCATAGTAAAATGGTGCAGTGGCCGTAAGGAGAGGGAGCCAGATCGGCCCTGTAATAATTGGGGCAGATTTAGCCCCGGGGCTTTCTATCTGGGGTCCACACACGTCCACCTGTACACAGGGCTTTCTGCAGGAATGTTTAGCAGGACGGTGAGGGCAGCCAGCCATGGATGATCACAGGATGGCATCAGATTCTCCTGCTTTTGGGGTGGTCTTGGTGGCAAGATGAAGCACTCGAGAAGTGCCGAGCAGGGTGGAGTAGAGTGTGCCTTGACCATCCACACGCCTGGGAGATGGTGGGCAAAAGAGTTGAATCAGAGAAGGCTTCCTGGAGGAAGGGTGGAGCTGTTTGCCCAGATGGGATGATGAGAAGCCTTTACACAGAGCTTGCCCTTTTCATGTCTTGATATGATCACTGTCTTAAGGTAGGAATTTGAGTTTTCCCAACCTAGAACTATAGTAGGAGAGCTTTCCATCTTGTGAAGATTTGGGACATTTTTCCTGCATAAGCCTAGGCCCTAACCCTAATTGTAGGGGAGCCATCTGGATTGGATTAGTCTCTAAAAGTGTCACATTTATTATAAAGCAGAGAGTTGTGGTGCAGTGTGGTGTGCCCACCCACACCAAGTACTTTATCTTCCTGTTTTTCCTTGAATTACCCCGTAATAAGGCAGAGATGAACAACTGCATTTTTACCTGAAGAAGCACAGCTTCTTTATAGATACAGACTGCTGAGTAATATAAACCAGAAAATCCCTTTTTACATAAACCACAAAGTCCCTTAAAAGTTCCGATGGTCCCACATCTCTATAATAGCCTGTTTCCATGTGGACTAATTATTTTCCTGCAGGAGAGTTATTTTAGAAGTGCTTGGCTCTTGATAATCAGTTAGGTGTCGTTTTTGCCAGAGATATGTAACTGGCAACTGTCCAACCCTAATTTTTGGACCATTGTCAGAATGTTTCTTAAGTGCTTCTTCTGCTCTTTATATAACAGTGGTCAGAGGAGGAACTTAACAATTATTTGTCTTATTTTATCAGCATACCTAGGGAGTTCATGTAATCCTTTTGGGGCCAATTATTTCGATTCATTATTTCCTTGTCCTCAGTTAGCTAGATAACTGCGTTCTCTTTCAATGTTGCTGCACTGGCCTGGCCCTAGTTGGCTCTGCTGGTGGTCTGGAATGCTGAGGTGATGCTGGGTGCTCAGTGGCCGCCCGCCTCGAGGGGACTGTTGATGGCATCTGAGAAGGCACGTGTCTTGCAGTGCTCCCTGCCCTAACCTACCGAGAGAAACAAGGTTGCCATCCGCCTGCCAGGTCTCTAACCACACTCAGCTCTGGGGTTTGCCCTGGCTGGAGTACCTTTCCCAGAGAACTGACACTTTATTTCTTATTTCAGTGGCCCCTCTCCCAGCTGGAGGCCTGAGAGCCCAGACAGTTTCTCCACAGCTGTATCCTCCGCCTACAGATTGGCCTCCAAACCTTCAGGGGGATTTTTTTTTTTTAATTTCAAAACACATCTGTTGAATGAATGCACTTATCTCTTCATCGAGGGACTCGGAACCTGACTCCACTCCATGAAAGGACAGGTTTAACTTGGGCTCCCGTTTTTGCCCCGAGGG
>RJWT010044099.1:0-11845 GCA_004365215.1 Cuniculus paca
GCTTCTCAGCACTCTCAGCTCATCAGAATCATTTGGGAAGCTGGAATACAATACTAATGCCCTGCCAATGTACCTAATTAATTACATCCATGCCTGAGTCATGCTTTGAATGAGAGGACGCAACAGCTCATGAGCCTCAGCAGTCTAGCTCACGAGATATGTGCTGATAAATTATATATCACTTTGCTCATGGGGTATAAAATTATGAAAAATGCCCACATGTTTTTATATATGGCTCTTTCATTCTTATAATTCACTGATTATGTATTAGAACTGAAAGATAGTAACTGACTCTTTTTCCACTTTAAGTGGGGTTTTAATTAAAACTGATAACGAATAAAAGAAAAAACACTTTATTTAGACTTAAGCACAGTTTGAGTCCATCAAACAAGAAATACTAAAATAAAATGGCAAAGTATTTCCTTCTATGGTTTTAAAATGACTATTGGAAAATTATTTATTCAGAAACTTTGTATGCCTCATCCCCTTTCCAAGTATTTAATTATTTTATATTTCTTCAAAGAACCTACTGCAGTGTTTTCCTTTCCTGTTCATTCACATGCAGAGTTGGTAGTTTTCAATTGCAATTTAAAGTTAATATTGTGTACATGAGCTAGGATCTGTTAAATGAGTTATGATTGCCAAAATGTTTTTTTATTCTTCCTTCTATAGTTTTAGTAGATATATCAAATGTAAAACTTAAAGTTCCCCAAGTTTAAGAACATGTAAGTGTTAGAAATGTTATTGCTGATGGAAGATGTCAGTCTGTGTTCGTAAAAGCTTCACTGACCTTTAATTTTGCTATGAATGAAGCTTGTTGTCATGTTCATGAAGATGAAGAGACTTGCACTGTTGGAAACTGAAGTCCTATTTTTATCTGTAGGATGCGGCTTTCACACACTGTTACATTTAACCCCTTTTTGTTTAGAGTTCATTCTATCCATACACCTGTAATAAAAACAGACACTACTTGTTTCTAACTATTCACATTGAAATTTATTAAAGACAAATTATATTAATTAATAATATCATGATTAAAAAATCAGAGGCAATTATTTAAACTTTTTAAAAGCCAAAAAGATAAAATTGAAGATATCTTCAAGTAATGTTGTCAATATTTCATTACGGCACAAGTAAAAATTATTAGAACAACTGTCCAAGGAGGAGTTAATGTGGACCAGTCACAGGTGCTTCAGGAAATTTTTTTTTCTATTTGTTGAATTTCCCATGCTCACTATAACCTTCACTGTGACACCAAAAGGATTTGATATTTCAATCTATTCTTGGTTGACACCTTGAATGGCCAATGTTCACTTCCTTCTTTTTTGTGGCTGTGATTCCTGATTTCATTTCTTTTCTGTTACATTTGTTTTTAGCATCCATTCAGTGCCCCGATGTTATTTTAATTCATTATCATTTCCCTTGAGAGATTCAAGAAAGGTTCTGTTCTTTAATTTTAATCAATTTGAATAAGCATTGGTAAATTATAGTATTTGTTCTTGGCAACTTGCACTTACACCAGTGCTAATGCAGACAGAATAAAAACCTATATAACATCATCTTGTTAGGATAAACTTGTACATAGATATTACAGTGACTACAAGTACATAAAATATGGCACCTAGAATACAACTACAGGTCATTAGCAGATTAAAGTGCTCCTGCGATTTGTGTTCCAGAAGCCCAAAAGCAAAATTTTTAAGGTAAAATGATTTTTAGTTTTTAATTTTATTTGTCCAAATCTTGACAGAAAGAAATAAAGAAAACAAGAGAACGAAAACTAGCAAATAAGTCTCATTAGAACATTACAGATCTACATGTTAATTTGAAAGTTAATGAATTCTGAAAGAGCACAAAAAAGAAAAGTTATTTCATGAAATAACTAAGTATGAAATAGCAGTAAATAGTGACAGCAGGCACTGCATAAGAGTAGGAAAATGAGAACCAAATAGTTGATAGTGCATAGTTCTAAATTTAACAGCAGGAAATTAAAATATATTGGATAATTATACAGGCTGGAGTCTTTATGTACCTATTTGCAGATTTCACTGAAAAAATTAAAATGAATTCATTCATTATTTCCTAAGCAAAAAGCAAATCATATTTATGAATGAAGGTACTTTTACAACATTAGCCTGTAACTCTTGGGAATTCATATTTGTAACCACTACCAATAGAATTTACATTAATAATTACTCATACTTTATAAAAAGAGTGCTATCAGCATATGTTTTCACCTTTTAACTTGATGGTGCTAATCATATAAAATTAGAGAATAAATCTGTTAATGATAACAGGTGTGCTTGTTAGCATGCTTAATGGGTATTTTGATTAGTTCATATCCAAAGTATGCAAACATTTTTGATTGCCTGTATACAGTACTGCTTTATAGCAAAACTCAAAGATGAAGTCATAAAGAATTTCTGCATTGCAATTTGCAAAAAATTCTTCAGCTTAAAGAAATGCTTCTATGGAAAAGGGAAAAAGAACTGCAGTCAGTATTATACAGAGTTTAAGTCTGAAGCCTGCTCTACTTATAAAACCTGTCAAGGAGTTCAGCCTGTACTCATGGATAAAATTTAAGAATGTTAATATTTTTATCATATTTTATAATAAAGGAGTTCACAGTGCATTTTTAACTTCAAGTCGAATGTAAAATTCCACAGTATTTTCAGTCACACAAGTAGGTAATATAATTAGTCTTTGTTGACAGTCAAAATTCTATAATGATAAGCTTTACACTATGTTATATGAATAAATACTAACAGATAATGAATACGGTATTCTAATTTATTTCTATTTAAGTAACACACTTAAAACATTAATGTTTCCAAGCAATTTTCACTCTTTCGTAATTTTTGTTTTTATGGTTTCTGTGGTGATGAAATACTCTCAGGGTGAACGATACACTCATTGTAAAGCTCTGTGTTTACTACTTTATTAAGCAACAAGAACTTTGCTTAAAAAACACCAGTCCATCAAGCTGAGAAGTAAATTTCTGCGGATACTAATTTTTCTTTTCTTCTTTCTCAAAATTAAAATTAAAATGTTGATTCAAAGAAGGACGTAACAATAAATCACAAATTGTAAAATACGCTGAATTTGCTCATAAAAGAAAAAATCAATTATACAAATATCTACCTTTCTTGAATATTTACTTTGTGCCAAGTGGTGTAAAAAGATTTAAGCCTTTAGGGAAACAATGTATGATTGACTGCTATGAGATGCAGTTTTAATTTTCATTTAAAAATATGCCTATCTTTATATCAGTGAGCAGTACGGCGTGATTATGCATTGTGATTAAGGCCATCATTGCTTTTTGATTTTCTTCCAGGAAATATTTCTATGATCAGGTATGTAAGCCTAAGAATGCTATTAGTAGAATTTGGGGAATCTGTCAACGAAAGTAACATAGGCTTACCTCTGAAATTATAACGGGTTCTGAGTAATATCTTGTACTTTTGTAAATGTGAATACAGACCTGCTTCTAAACAAAAAGTGTAAATTTCTTTGCCAAGAAGCCATGGTGACCATGCTGCCATCTGTGAGTGTGAACCGAAAGTACGTGATAATATCAGTAATAATTTTTAACCCCGCCATGAAATCAATTGTCAAAAAATGTAACCATGCTTACCATTCTTGGCACACATTTTAATTTTGCTCATTTAAATGAATCAGCTGTTTCAAGAAAATACTAAACCAAAAATAAAGTGAACATAGTAAAATTAAAAAGACCTATACTTCCTGGTCATAATCAATCGCTGATTTCCAAACTATCAAAAACACAACTGGGACTGGAATTTCCACCCGAATATCTCTACTTTTGTCATTGCTCAGAATTTCTATTCTTCCCCACTTAGTATCCCAGGCTCATGGCATGCTGTGTTCAAAGTCCAACCCCATTATTGCCAGATCACCTCCTTGCTGGCTAGCCCGAGAGTTGCTTTGTCACAAAAGTAATACTGAACCCATTCCAGTCTCTCACCGTCCAAGACTTTTCATCAGATTCTACTGAAAAAAATCCCTCCTTACAAGGTAGAGTGTTCTTACAATAATAAAATGTGAGACTTCCCTGTCTAAAAGTCAGTATGTCTTAAATTATGTTTTTATCTATCTTGAAATATTCAAATGAATAAAAAGTGAAAGAATATTTATTTTAAGAAGAAGTTCACATGTATTCAGATTTGTGTATTTGTGTGTGTGTGTGTGCGTGGGGTTTGACTGGGAGGAATAAGGACACAGTGATGGGGAAGAATTCGGTAACTGATTATGAGATGAAACGTCGAGAAGAAAACATTCCGTTTCCAAATTTTATGCTTTAACAAGATGTTTTGTTTTGTTCTGTTTTTGCACGAAGATGATCTCATATTACTCATCTTTCCTATTCTTAAAGCTTTTTTCTTATCTTCCTTTTACCCACACAAAATTCCAATTCCAGTCAAAATAATAATGCCAGAAAAGTGAATATATCATTCATTTCACTTCACAAGAGGAAATTTGCACAGCGTTTGACTTCTCTAAATCAACCAATGTGAGAAACAGGAGCTCAATTTTGACTTCTTCAGCAGGATTGCTGAAGAGTTTCATCCAAAACAATTGCTATTACTAACAGAGGTTAATTTTCTAACCCTGTTAAGGTGTAATATTTCATTCATTTATGTATTCATTCATTTAATACTATAGAAAGAGTTGTATATGCAATCGTGTTTTAGTAATCTATGCTGTCAAGAAGCTTACATTCTAATAAGGAGATAACTGTGCGTCTTGATAGTACTTGCTGTTTAAAATATACCACAGTAAAACTAGAGAAAATGTACTATTTTCATTTAAGAAAACATAAGATAGAACCATGTGGGCAGGCTTTAGCAATTACCTCTATTGATAATATTTTCTCTAAGAAAATGTGCTCCAATTTTTAAAAACAAATAAGAAAATTAACTTGAGAAATAAGTGACTTATTTATTGGAAATTGGAAGAGCTGGAAAAAGTTTCTGCCCAGCTATTATAATTTTTAATATTACTAAGTAAATTAAGAGCTTAGATAAATATATTTTCATTATCTCTTTTAATGTTTTAATTATCCACAATTTTGTTTCCCAATTCCATAATATAAAATGTAGATGTATTTTTATAGAAAAATGGAGAACAGTGGAAATATTATAGTTCACCATCTATTCACAGATGAGCAATAGAATAAAAACAATTAAAGTGAATATATTAAATGATTAATTATTTTATACATAATTTATCAGTGTGTGTTTGCAATACATGAAAGTTACACTCGTTTGGGGGAGTTGGTGTATATACACCACACGGTGGCTCCTGTTTGGTCCCTTCATGCCCCTCACTAACCTCTCTCCTTCCTCTGATCATCACTGCATCCCCCAAGTCTTTCATTTTTGTCATTTTCCCATTATTCAATGCCTTTATTTGTTTATATTTCAACATTCTCATATATGAGAAATCATGTTATATTTTATTTTCTATCTCAGATTATTTCACTTGACATTATGAATTCAAATTCCATCTTTTGTTTTTTGTAAACAGTATTATTTTATCCTTAACGCTGAGTAATATTCTATTGTGTATATAGACAGCATTGTCTTTATCCATTTTTCTGTTGATGGACACCTAGCAGGCTCCCAGAATTTAGCTACTGTGAATTGAACTGCTATGAACATGGAAATTCACCTATTATTGTAGTATGATTTTTTTTACCTCTGCCAGGAATACACTTGGGAGTGGTATATGATTATTGACTATGATGGGGCATGAAGTTCTTTTCTATTCAATTGTATTTGGAGTTATTAATGCTTCCTTTACCTGGATAGTCATTTCATTCTCCGCTTTGGGGAACTTTTATGCAATGAATTTGGTAAACATTTCTTTTTTTTAACCATTTGTACTAGTCATTTTTCTTTATTCTTGGAACAAAAATACTCAACACCTGAAAATTAAAGGGGGACAGGTACATTTTGGCTTACAGCTTGTGTGGGATTCAGCCCATAGTCTACTGGCTCTAAAGTAGGACAGCATGACACAGGGCTCGTTGTGGAGGAATAACTACTCATAGCATGGTGACCAAGAAGCACAGCAGTCAAAGTAAGATCCAGGAAGGGAGGTAGACCCTTCAGGTCATGACCAGAGTCACTAACCTTTTTCTACCAGACCAAGCTTTCCAAACTGCAGGTCAGGTATGCTGTCCTTATAATCTTGTCACTTTCCAAAAACCCCAGTAGCAGGAGCTGAGGCTTTAAGGGATGTCTAGCTTTCAACTGTAACAACATTACTCTCTAACTCTTCTCCTTCCACAAGAACCATCATCTCTTTTCCTTTAGATTCACCTAGGAGGTCTTGAAATATCTTTTGATTGTTTTGCTTTTTTTTCTTTATCACTGAGTGAATGCTCTACTACATCAACTTTGTATTAAAGACCTGATGTTGGGGCTACCAGTTTATTTTGCCTACTTCTGAAACTCTGGGTTTTTCATCTCCAGGATTTGTACTTGATTCCTTTTCACAAACTTTAATTTTTTACTGAAGTGGTCTTTTATATTCCATATTGTTTGACTTAATTTGGTCATGTGTTTTATTTATTTTTTCTAAGTTCATTTATCTTCTTAGTAATTGCTTCATTTGGCAGTTTATTTATCTCTTCTTTAATCTCTTTAGTCATTTTAACCATTATTTGAATTCTTTGAAATTTCATCTCCTTCAATATCTGGGAGACTGTCTTTTAAATAGTTATGTTTTGGAAGCAACTTGATGCCTTGTTTTCTCATAATATTTGTGTTTTTGCTGTGAAGCTTGAAGGCACGTTGGTACAGAATACTCCTGTGCTATATGGGGGGCCCTTTAGGAAGTGGATTTTGCCTTTTGATGTGCCTTTGACTTTGGGTGTGATTCAGCACTCAACCTATTCACAGTACTAGAATCAGTCCTATGCACTGCATCAAGAAGAAAGAATCAGTGGTTGTATCAACACCGAAAGAAACAATCATGCATTAAGGTATAATTTAAAATGTTTAAAAAATATTCTCTACCCTTTCAAAAATCCAAGAAGAAAAGGAATGACAGAAAAAGACTCAGATGTAAGAGAAGAATAAATGATTAAACTAAGAGAGTGAGAGAAAAGAGAATACAAAGAAAGTAAGAAAAATAGGTTTTAATGATATTACTTTTATGCTCAGGAAAAAGGTGGAAGAGGGAAGAGATTTGAGAGGATATGTGGGGGCAGAAAAAAAGTAGGAAAGGGAAGAAATTATAAATGGAAGTTAAGAGAGACTTTATGGAGATTGGATTCAATTGATAAACTAGTAGGCACCCAATGTTACAAAACTCAAGAAACAGCCTTTAGGAACCCAAGAGATCAACATAAAATAACAGATACACAAAAACAATAACAAACACTATACATACACTCAACACAAATACTCTAAAATAGAAAAAAATTAGAAAAAAGGAGGTTCTAATGACAATTTTTGTATACTGGAAAAGCAGGGGGAGGAAGTAGAAATTTCAGAAGATGTGAGGGGGGAAGTAAAGAACAAGGATGAGTAAAGGGAATTTAAATGTAGAGTGAGAAAGGATTCAGGGAAATTAAGTGCAATGAATGACCAACTGAAATACTCACTTAATAAATTCTATTAAATCACCCTTGATGTGTGAGAACCTAATGTAGCATGGTAAAATAATGTAGCATTTAGATTAATCTTAATAGTATAGGAACACATGAGAAGAAAAGATAAAAAGAAAACAGGAAAAAGCAAACCAAGAAAGAAAAATATATAATAGAGAGGAACATAGAAATAGAAGAATGTGTATAAGGAAAATAATTGAAGCAGGAAAAAAAAAAGAGATTGTGAGGTGAGAGAAGAGACAAGGGATGTTGTATCTCACTGGTAAACAACCTTTTTTATTAATTCATTTATTGGTATATTTTATTTATACATAATGATCACATTCATCATACAGAATTTGTACCCATACTTGGTATAACTTGATTTTTTCTTCCCATCCAGGAGAAGAGAGGTTAAAGGGAGGATAGGGAAATGGGAAAGAAGCAACCTTTGATGTAAGCATGTGTGACTAAATAATATGAAATGTTATGCAATAAGCCACGGAAAATTTATATGGGTAGTTATGTCTATGCACACACATAAAAAGGCCTAATAAGACGTGAATCTCACACACATTTACCATTGCTTTGTGCTTCCTAGCATCCACTCCACATTGCCACTGCTCTTCCTCTTGCTTCCGGGCATCCTGGGCTCAGACGAAGCACTGTCCTACTGCACACTGTTGCACTGCATAGTAATCACACAGCAGCACAACCGTGACAATGATCTGCGCACACATGAGCTAGTTTCTTGATTGTTCGCACCTAAGAATGTTCATAATGCAAAGTTCGTTGGTATCTATGGAAGTTTGCAACGTGAGTGTTCATAATTCAGGGACTTACTGAATCCTGCTTTTTTGATTAGGGTATTTGTTTTAAATTGGCTTGTCTCTTCTGTTGTCTTTCCGTGCCACATTTAGAAGCTTCTGGTATTCTAAGGATTCAAGCAGAGCAAGGACACCTCTCCCTCTGGTAGGTGTCAGGTTCCTGGTTGCTTTCCTGCTGGTGGCTCTGTTGCTCATACGCTCTTCCCTACTGGTCTTTGTCAGTCTCCACTGCTGTCTGTTTATAGCTATGCCTCTGTTCCACCAAGCATTTGTCTGGCAGCAACTGGAGTGGTCACTAAGTGTCAGGAAACTGCTTCCCCCTCCTAATGCCACAGTAATACTCCTACTTGTCCGGGTTTTCCCTGACTCCCAATTTTAGTGGTTTCTGGGGACAGGCAAGAAAGAGCCTCCAGAGGCACTGATCTGGAGTATACTCTGTACCACTAGTGA
This sequence comes from Cuniculus paca, assembly GCA_004365215.1. Lineage (NCBI taxonomy): Eukaryota > Metazoa > Chordata > Mammalia > Rodentia > Cuniculidae > Cuniculus > Cuniculus paca. Next base: position 8,896 of record RJWT010044099.1, read on the forward strand.
TCATCTGTCCCTCCTAATCTACTTTCCATCCCTTCTCTCACCAGCAAGTGATTTAAGTGCTATTTAGGAATCAACAAGAACATGCCACTGGTGCTGTTCCAGAGACTTCTACCCGCCATTCATGCAGGTCTTAGCAATTGTGAGCCCTTGATCCCACAGCACCTGGCTCTGGGTCTCTACCCAGCACCATGCCCTTTGCCCCTCTCTGTTCCTCAGGTGTCCAGTCCTATGCCAGGCACTGCCCTTTGAGGGATTCTCTAGCTTGTGCTTTCCATAGTGACCTGTTGTTGCGAGCCCTTCTTTAGCAAGCCTAAAATGTATTGTTATGTAAGTATAAAATGTAAAGGGCAATATAAATAACAAAATGCAGGGGAAAGTAAATTTGTAAAATTTTTATAAACCATTTTAAGCTTTTATAAGATTAAAATAGATAGTTATAAGTTGTACATAAGCCCCACAGAAATTGCAATGAAGACACCTATAGAACATACACAAATGAGAAAGAGAAAAGAAAGCATATGAATGCAAAAAAATAAATTAATGAATCAAAAGAAAGTAAGAGAAAATGAGAGAATAAAGAACTTCCAGACAGATGCAAAAATTGCATAACCTATCATTTGTTATTTTAAATGTAAGTAGATTAACTTTCCAATCAAGAGATAGTAGCTGAAATGATTAAAAAGAAAGCATTCCAATGATAAAATGTACACAGTGAAAATGAGAGGTGCAGAAATATATATTATGCAAAGAGTAAGTAAGAGAACCAGTGACTATTTCTATATGACACAAAATATATGAAATTGCATATAGGGATAGATAATGGCGTTACGTTTTAAAAAGGTCAGATCACCATTAAAATATAAGTGTTAATATATGTGCGCTAAATATCACAGAATCAAAACATATTGCACAAACATTGGCAGAACTGAAGAGACAACAGTAATAAAACAGTGGGAGATTTCAATACTTCAATTGGCTGCCAAATAGAAAAACTAATCTTGCAGAGTTGATCATAGTATAAACAAAATGGACCAAATAGACATCCACAGAACACTCCTCCAGCAATTGTAAAATGCATATTCAGCGAAAAACAGAACATTCTCTGAGCAGATCGTATGTTAGTCACAAAACAAATCCTAATAAATTCAGGTAGAAATCATGCCAATTAGTATTTCTAACCACTATGGAATTAATAATAAATCAAAAACAGAAAGAAAATAGAGCACTACTTCAAACAATGTGTAAACGAAGACTTTTGCACAACCAATGTACCTATCAACAAGAAGCTAAAATATAAATTTAAAATGCTTTGAGGTAAATAAAAACTTATACAATATATAACAAATGCTATACTAAGGGAGAAGTTTATACAAGTAAATAGTTAACAAAGTAAGATTTAAAATAAACTACTGAGCTTTCACCCTAAAACTAGAAACAGAAGAGCACAATAAGCCCAATTGTGTTTATTTTTTACCTCTTTGTTTGTTTGTCTATTTTGATTTGCTTTTCTTTGTGAGATCCTGGGATCCAAACCCGGGAACTTGTACATGACTGTACCAGTGTAATGTTCCAGCTTCTAGCTCACATTTAGAAGAAAAAGATACAATAAAGACTAGAACAGAAATAAATGAAATAAAGAATTTAAAAAAAATAGGAAAAACCAGTGATGTTGACAGTTTTTCAAATAATGAACAAAATTAGAAAAACTGATAAAACAGAAAAGATGGAGATAAAATCAGAAACAAATGAAAAGGACACATCAAAACTGATGCCAAAAAGTAAAAAGGATCATAAGAAAATACTATTAAAATTATACAACAAAATAGGTAACCTAAAATAATCATACAATCCACAAGATTAAATCATGAAGAAATAGAAAATATAAACACGCCAATAATTAGTTAGGAAATTGAACTGAAAGTCAAAAGTCTCCCAATAGATATTTGTTCAGGTAAAGACTGTTATATTGGTAAGTTCCAGTAAGTGGTAATAAAAAGAGAAGTTATTTTACTACTAATCTTCTCAATGAAAGACTTAAGTGGATAAAATACTTGGAAACTAAATTTATGATATCAGCAATACTGAGCTATGAAAACCACGAAAAGATGTTTCAGGAAAACCTACAGACCAATACTGTTGGTGATACAGGGCCAAAAACTTCTGATTAAAATATCAGGAAACCAAAATAGCACAGTAAAAAGATCGAACATCATAACCAACCGTGATGCATTTCTGGGATAAGTATGGTTCTTCATGTGCAAATTTATTATGAGTTATACTACATTAACTGAATGAAGATTATTCACTATAGGACCCTGTTTGATAGATGCAGAAAAAAATTGAAAATGTTTCTCAATAAACTAGGACTTGGAAATTACTGTAGTATACTAAAGGGCATAGTACAAGCACATAGTTAACACTTAATTGGTGAATAACTGAAAGCTTGTTCTCTAAATTGGGAATAAAGCAAGAAAACTTTACACTTATCCAGTACACACCAGAGGTACTCACAAGAACAATTTCAATAGAAAAAAATAAAAGCACCTAACTTGGAAATGAAGAAGTAAAGTTTGTGGCTCTTCACAAATGACATAATGTATTGAGAAAATAATACTGACCATCTCCCCCTGCATATGCAACACTCCTAGAACTAATGAAAAGATTTATTATCAATGCAATGTAAAATGTTAATATAAAAAATAAGTTGGGTTTTTATGTGAAAGGAAAAGACATTAAGAAAATAAACTCATTTATATTAATATAAAAATGATAATATACATAGGAAAGACCTTAATTCAGGAAATGAAACCTTGTACTTGTAAAATGCAAAACACTGATGAATGAAATTAGAGAATATACATATCTAAAGATGTCATATGCCATGGGTTATGTGAAACAGTCTACAGACTCAATGCAATCTCTTTCATCATCTCAATGAGGTTTTTTTTTT
>RJWT010044100.1:0-11850 GCA_004365215.1 Cuniculus paca
ACCCAAAACACTTCCTGGAGCAGTTTATGGTAAAAGAAATGGATGAGCCAGGTGTGGTGGCACACACCTGTGATACCAGCATTTGGGAGGCTGTGGCAGGAGGATCACTGTGAGTTCAAGTCCAGCTGAACTGAACTACATAGTGAGCCCCTGCCTCAAAAAAAATATGATTAATAGAATACTTCTTACATATGTTGATTTTTCTAATCCCTAAAGCAACTTTTATTCAGTGATAAACTGTCTTGCTGCATGTTTTGTTTTTTGTTTTTTTTTTTTCTGGCACCAGGGATCGAACTCATGACCTCACACTTGCCAGGCAGGCAATTACGCCACTGAGCTAAATCCCCAGCTTGCTGCATGTTTTTCTCAGATATCAACTTTTATTTGAAACAGTGAATTTATAAAAAGAGCAAGGTAAAAAAAAAAAAGTGTACCTACTCTAAGTTGCTTAGAAAATTCTGAAATTAAAAAAGGAAATAGGTAAAATCATTCATTGAATTACAACATGATTTAACATCAAGGTTCTTCACAATATTGTTTGAAGTGATACCTTACTTTTCCAAAACAAAGCTATTTTGTAAAATGATGCATACCTGCATGCTGCAACATCTCCGTATTGAATACACTGCTAAATATATATCAGGTATGTTAAATAACTCAGTGCAAGGTAAAGCCAAGCACAGTGTTACGCACCTGTAACACCAACACTCTGGAATGCTAAGGCTGGGGACTGCAAATTCAAGTCCAGCCCAGGCATTTTAACAAGATCCTATCTCAAAATCCCAGCGTCCCAGCTACTCCAGAGGCTAAAGCAGAAAGATAGCAAGTTTGAGTTGCACCTGGGCAACTCAGACCCTGCCTCAAAATAAAAAGAAAAGAGCTGGGAGCTGGGGATATAGCCCAGTGGTAGAACAGCTCTGGGTTCAAACCCTAGTACTAAATAAAATAAAAATTTTAAAAGGTTAAAAATTTGTTTAAAAATGTAACTCCCTGTTAATTTGCCATCTCATATGATAAAAGCACACCTTGCTCATAAAGCTAGAAAACAGGTATCTGTTCCTAAGAATTGTCCCTATAAATAATATTCAAAATGCTGGCCATAGTGGCAGATGCCTGTAATCCCGGCACTCGGGAGGCTGAGGCAGGAGGATCACCAGGAGTTTGAGGCCAGCCTGGGCTAAATAGTGAAACCCTGTCTCAAACAACAACCACTACCCCTCCCTCCCAAAAAATGGACTTTGTTTTTAAAAACGTTCTGCAGTATGGTGGCACATGCCACAATCCTAGCACTCAGGAGGCTGAGGCAGGAGAATCACAGTGAGTTCAAGGCCAGCCTGAACAACACAAAGCAAGACCCTGCATCGAAAAAATGAAAAAATAAAATTCTGTTGAGGATTAGCTCCACTGCCAATGTAGATTTGAAGAAGAATCATTTAAATTACTAAAATTACTTTTTAGATGATTTGAGTGGGACTATTTTCCTTTTCCTAAATATTAATTATAGTTCTAGAACCAAAAATGGAAAAGAATATATTTCACAGCTACACGTAAATGTGACATGCAAAAATCCTTCAGCAGCCTAACATTCTTTAATGTTTTAAGATTTTATCAAGTAATTTAATAATTCACTATTAGATGTTTCTACAGCTTACTCTCGCCTGTTCCCGAAGTTCATCCACAATTAAGCGGTCAACTCTAGATGGGTTGGAAGTCAGCCTTGGAATTGGAGTATTGTTAGTACTGGATACTTTTTTTCCTGGATAGTTCTTGGCAAGGGCTAATTCAGTCTGTAAAAAATCACGTAACTTTTAGATGCTCAGTTTTCTAAATATAATTCAACTATGATTAATGTTTTTCATAGTCCTAAGAAATAAAATTACGTCTTTAAGAAAATTCTGGTTTGGTATCAAAAAGCAACAAATATAAACCATAGTGTGACAGTATTTTTCAGTTATACTTAATATACATAAAAGACTCCAATACTCCTATAGTTTAATACTAAAAAATTCAAAGAAACTTTTAACCCAATGAGGAAAAAAAGGTACAATATAGACAAACCTTAAAAATGAGAATAAATATATCACATACAGGTACAAATTCCCTATGATGAATATGATCATTATGTGTATCTAAATTGTACCAATAAACAATTAAAATAAATGAGACTATTGATAACAATTATTTTAAAATTCAAGCTTTTAGTCTAACCTAGCTAATTCCATATAGTAATGAACTTAAAAACTGTGTATCATAAAAGAATTCACTGTAGAATAAGGCACTCTTTTTAAGCTACACTAGGGTAAGCAGAGTGGAGACAGGCAGAGGGAACATACGAAGTCACTCCTAAATGGACAGCTGGCTTACCTTTTTCCTCTCCTTCTCTAGTGCTCTCCACTGTTCATAGCACTCTTCTAGACGAATATGAAGTTCACTGGCTGGTCCACTACGAGTTTTAATTGGTCTTTGAAATCCAAAAGTTGGCACAAAACCAGAAAAGGAACTATCCCCATACATCATATCATTAAAATAAGGGTATAAGTGACTTAAGTCATCATAGGAAAACAAATCATAAGAATCCAACAGTGGAAGAACTGAATGGCCAAATGGGTGACTGGATCTTAGGGGGAACCCATTTGAACCAAGTTGTTGATTATGCCTTAAATCTCCCATCATATAATTATTAGAGAAGCATGATGCCTGTGTGCGATTCACACGGCTGTTAACAATGTTGTCTCCACTTCCTTGTCTGTGGCTATTAAAATGCCCTTGTGCCTCCAATAGCTCTTGGTACGTATTTGGAGATAAGCCATCTAAATGCTTTGGACCTTCCTCAGGATCATAATGTCCACTCTGGGGCTTGGCTTGAAAATTATGTTTGTTTACATTTTCAGTGATCCCATACTGCTGAACTGAGTAATTATCGCAAAATCCATTTGGCTGCTTTATTTTTTTATCCATAACCAATTCAAAGAGATTGTCTTCTCCAGTCTTTGTCAGTCCTTCCATGTGATTGATAGATTGAATTCTTTCTGCACCATTATAATTGAAATCAAAACTAGAAAATGCTGAAGAGTTTTCTTGGCAATACTTCTGAAATAAATTGCTACTTGGGGTTAAATTTGTGGAGGACAACTGGGGGAAATCTGAAGAATGGTTAGAACCTTTTGGAGCTGCACTTAAATGACTATTTAATTTCATCAAGTTACCTTGATTTCGATAAGGAATAGCAGTGTTATTTTTTGTTTGAACATTTATCCAAGTGGGTCTGTTTAAACTGATACCTCCTGCAGATGTTGCTGAGTTTGATAATAAATTCACTGATTTAAAATACTCAGAATTTGGGGGCTCAGGTTTAGCAAACTGCTTTTCTGTGACATTAGCAAAATCATTATTAGCTGGACAAGCTGTGTGAGGTTTTAGTCCATATTCTGACTTTAAAGCAAAATCAGCAGTGAATCCTGTTTCCTTTGCAAACTGTTTCTCTGCCAGATGTAGTGTGGTTTTTGGAAATGTGAAATTCTGCTGGTCAGATATTGTGTCCTCCATTTTCTTCTGATTTGCTGATTTAACCTGAAATAACTTTGAATAGGCATCAGCTTCTACAGGTGGGGTTTCGGGTGTGCCGTTGGCTAATTTTTTACCATCTTGGACACTAAAATTTGAACATTTATTAAGCTTAGCCTTATTAGGATGACCATATTCTGGGTATCTACAATAATCTGCATTTTCGCTGAATCTATTAAATTGAGAAAGAAACATCTCTGCCCTTTTTTGTTGTAATGGTGCATCGAGACCTTTAGCAAATATTTTCTCTCTCCCATAAGGGTAAGTATCAATTCCTGATTCTTTCACAATATCAGACAAACACGTTTGAGGTGCAAGACAGTTCTTGGTAAATGGATATTCTTGGAATGTTGCCTTAGTTGTATCATTTGTCTGAATATTGTAACAGTTAGAATGATCACTTCGTGAGGGATACATCCATGGTTCCTCCAGGTCTAAACCAGTAAATCCATGATAGAGTTCATCTATTTTTTGTTGCGGTGTGAAATTACTATTATGCAGGTACTGCTTTTCCACTGCTGACATGGATTCACCACTATAAAAAGCCTGCTGAGAGATTGTTGTGTCTATTGGCCTTTTGGTTTCTGTTAACAGGTCATGGTGATCTACAAATCTGCTTGTGTTCATTGGCCAAACTGACTTTAAATTAGAGGAGCATGTCCTAGAACAAGTAAATAAATTTATTACAACTTAAGTTTTAAAGAGATTATTTTCCCAGTAAAAAAAGATAGAAAAGATTTTGCCCTACCTTCACCATTTTCAAATCTTGACTTACAAGTTACCATCAGATGAAATGTGCTATATTCTCTATAAACAGTTATGCACTGAATAAAGACTTCAGTTAACAACAGACCACATATACAACTTAATGGAACTGAAAATTTCCTGTTGCTCAATGACACCTAACCATTGTAATATCACTGTAGACTAAGGCATTCCTAGTGTTTATGGTATTGGTGTAAACCAACCTACTGCACTAGTAGTCATATAAATTATAACATACAATTCTGTACAGTATGTAGTATTGGATAATGATATGAATGAGTTTTTTACTCGTTTGTATATTTACTATACTTTCTTGTTTTGCAGTACTAGGGATTGAACTCAGGGATTTCACACTAAGCTACATTTCCAGCTGTTTTTGTTTGTTTCTTTTTTTTTTTTTTGAGACAGGGCCTCAGTATGCAGTGCAAAAAGCTGGCCTTGAACTCACTTTATGTAGCCCAGGTTGGATTTAAACTCATGGCAATCCTTCTGCTTCAGCCTCCCAAGTGCAGGGATTACAGACATGCACCACTACACCTGGCACCCACGCCTTTTTTATGTTTTTATTTTGCAGCAGGCTTTTGCTAAACTGCCCTGGCTGGGTTTGAATTTGGGATCCTCTTACCTCAAACTGCCTGGGTGATAGGATTAAAGGTGTGCACCACTGGGCCTGGCTTTTACTATTGTTTTAAAGTGTATACCTATTTACTTAAAAAAAAAATTAATGTAACTGGGTGTAGTAGCACACACCTGTAGTCCCAGCACTCAGGAGGCTGAGGCAGGAGGATAGAGTTCAAGGTCAGCCTGGACTACAAAGTGAGCTCAAGGCCAACCTGAATTGCATACTGAGACCCTGTCTCAAAGAGACAAAAAAATTAATGTAAAGTCATATGCTGTTGCACTGATAGCGTCAAGCCACGCTGAGTGACTATCCTATGGCATCTGTGTTTGTGTAAGTACACTTGGATAGTTTGTTTGAATGACAACAAAATCATTTAATAATGCACTTCTCAGACCCTGTTCCCATCAGTAAGCAACCCTTGACTCTGCATTTTAATCTATGTCTTCACTGTTTTTTGCCAAGAGGCATTAACTAAGGCCTTTGGACTGGTGACTTGGGAGTCTTAGATAAATTGTTTATCATAAGTGGAGAATAATCTAATCATAAGTTGATTATGTATTATATAATAAGATTTTGTATTATATAATACAAAAGTACTGTTGACCATAAATTTTTTCATGAAAAAAGATGTGTTTTGCTTAAAGTATCTTTGAGATTGGTTACATGCATGCAGCATATTTCTGTTTATGAAACAGGGTGTTTTGTTAATATGGCTTCCACACCTAATTGAAACAATATTTAACACTACCATATAAGCCAGGCGTGGTGGCTCATGCCTGTAATCTCAGCACTCGGGAGGCTGAGACAGGAGGATCCTTGTGAGTTCGAGACCAGCCTGGGCTACAAAGTGAGCTCAAGGTCAGCCTAACCGGCATAGTGAGACCCTGTCTCAAAAAGACAAGGGCCAGGGATCTAGCTCAGTGGCCTAAGTGCCTGCCTGGCAAATGCAAGGTTGTGAGTTCGACCCCCGGTGCTGCCAAAAAACAAAAACAAAAAAAACACTAACTACCACATGAATAAAATCCACATATATTTCTGTAATGACTAATGATTTGTATTCTTTGGGATCTATGTATAAAAGCTTTTTGGAATTTATACTCTTTAAGCCAAACTTCAGCTCATGAACTCAAGGGAAATAGCTCTAAATTATACAGGAACAAACTTTCAAATGAAAATTCTTGGGCCAGGGATATAGTTCAGTGGCACAGTACCTGCCTGGCAAGCACGAGGTCCTAAGTTCCCAGTATTAAAAAAAAAGAAAATTCTTAAGCAAATAAAACCTTAGATTGAATTTCAATTGAATGGCAATTACTTCAGTAAAATCAAGGCTCCTAGCAACAAATGCCTGCATTAAGATGTTTACTGTCAGATGACCTAATATTAAGTAAAAACAAAAGTTAATAAATAGGGTAACCTAATGTATGTGAATTTAAAAGCTTTTTATACACTATAAAGCTTATATAGCATACTAACCCTTCAGGAAAATATGACTGCGATTTATCTTGTTCTTCTAAAATGTTAGACACAAGTCCATATAAGTCTGTTTCACTGCCATAGTCATTTCTTTCAGTTTGAATCCTAAAAATAAATGAGTATCATGTAAACTATTTTATTCATGTTAAATACAATATACTTATTTCTCCTTCCAGGCATATTGTACTATTTTTTTCTCTAATGTACTTGCATTGACTTTATACCATCATTTAAAATAAAAAGAGCACAAGAACTCGAGACTACTTACCACTTCAGCATGGTACCTATCCTATATAGATTATTTCTCTCTTATGTCTACTTCATAATGTATGTTTACCGCTTCTTCCTCCCTAGCAGATGCCCTTCATCTCATTTCAACACATGAGCTCCAATGTCATGGACAGGACATACCAGAGCTCCTCCTAAAAGCACATTTGGTTCCATGATTCTTCGTTCACGCCATCATCACCTGCTTGGTTTCTTCACTTGTGGGTTAAAGACCAAATGAACATGCTGCTCTGTTTTGGGAATCTTTACAGTAAATGTCACATAGCAAAGTGAAGTATCATGTGGTCATTCTACTTTCCATGGCAATTTTGCAGTTGTCCTTACAATACAATAGACTGGAGGGCTATGCTTTTTTTTTTTTTTTAGCCTTTTTGAGACAGGGTCTCACTGTGCAGTTCAGGCTGGCCTTGAGCTCACTTTGTACTCCAGGCTGGTCTCAAACTCACAGTGATCCTCCTGCCTCAGCCTCCCAAGTGCTGGAATTACAGGCATGCGCCATCATGCCCAGCTTGGAGGGCTATCCTTAAATCCTTGCCAACATAATGACTAGTTGAGAGTCCCATGTCCTTGAGATCTCACTAATACTGTCTAAATAAATAATGTAAAATGAAAAAACACACACATGGAAAACTGCTCTTTTATTTCTTATAGTTTTTTGCTAATTCCTTCCTAGAAATAATATTTTGTTTTAAATGTAACTTCCTGCTTTTTAAATATTTTATTTCCAACATTTCAAAGTGTTGGGATGTTCTAAAATAAAAATATACAGTACATTATATTTGACTAATACTCAAATGTTTGATTATCGTATCAGAAGGGTAGGCCTTAGTAATCAGTTATTGTCTACTGAATGGCTGAATGATCATTTGAGTTCAGAGAAACTTATATTTTCAAGGACCTGAGACTTGTCAAACTACACTATACGCTTGCTGAACAAACTGTCTGCCAAGTCTAATACCTTTTGCACTATGTTATTTCATAAAGATTTATTATAAAGGCTTTTCCTCCAATAATGTACTTGTTTTGTTTTGTTTTGTTTTGGGTACCAGGGATCAAACACATGACCTCATGCTTGCCAGGCAGGCACTGTGCCACTGAGTTATATCCCCAGCCCTGTACTTATATATTACTAAAAAAAAATTCAATCTAATATATACTGAACTATTAATAATTGTTATTGGGGGAGGAGGAGGCAGGGTTAAGGTGGATTTTTATTTCTTAAAATCTGAATTTTTAGTAGCACCCACCTGACTAGGTTAGGCTTTCTTAAAAGTTTGATAAACATAAAAGTATAATGCCACAACATTAAAATGCTTAACTAAGGCCAGGTGTGGTGGCACACAGCTGTAATCCCAGTACTTGGGAGGCTGAGGCAGGAGGACTGCTGTGAGTTTGAGGCCAGCCTGGGCTACAAAGTGAGTTCAAAGCCAGCCTGAACTGCAGAGTGAAACCCTGTCTCAAAAAGACAAAAAACAAAACAATAAAATGCTTAACAAGTGAACAAAGTACTATTACACATTTTTTCCTGTGTAATTTTTTTTTTGAGTCTTTTTGAGACAGGGTTTCACTATGCAGTTCAGGCTGGCCTTGAACTCGTGGTGATCCTCCTTCCTCAGTCTCCTGAGTGTGGGGATTACAGGTGTGCGCTGCCACACCCACCTTTGTTCCTATGTAATTAAATTTAAGGACACCTCGTTTTACCTTAGAAATCTAATGTTAATTTACCTGTTCTTTATATTGATCTGAGAATTAGGTTGTTTAATGTCATCTCCATAAGTAGACCATGGTGCATAGAAAAGTGAAGAATCTATAGAACTTGCATATTCTGTTGATGAAGAAAGTGGAGTGTAGGTCTGTCTTAGATCTACATTGTCTTCGTTCTGAAATTTTAAAGACATGTTCATATATTATACATGTAAAAACTTTCAACAAAATAAGAAATCAGAGAAAACAGCACAAGTACAAAGGGTTGGGAGAATTACACTCAAAGCCAGACATAAAATACTTGAGCTTACTTTTTGTTGTTGTTGTTGTTTTGTCCCTGGAATAGAACTGAGGACCTTCAGCTTGCCAGGCAGGCCCTGTGCTGCTAAGCTATATCACCAGCTCCATTGAGCTTACTTTATACTTTTCTGTAAAGACCAGAGTAAAAATCCAGGCTTTGTTTGCCATTAAGGTCTGGAAAAATTTGTCAACTCTTTTTCTGGCACCAAAAGAATCGCGACAATATATAAACAAATGGACAAGCCTGTGTTTCAGTAAAGCTTTATTTATGAAACAGGCACTGGTAAGATCAGGCCCCGTTGCTGATATCTGGAGTCTAAAATACTTACTATTAGCCAAGGAGGAGAAGGGGGTGGGTGGGAGGACCGGAGGAAGAGGAGGAGGAGGAGGAGCTGACAGGAAGAGAACCCTGCAGGGAAGAGGAGGAGGCTGGAGTACAAGAGGTGGGGGGGGGGGACCATTATTTCTAGGCTAGCCTGCACTTTATCTATTTGTTTGTTTGTTTGTTTATGTGGTACTGGAGACTGAAAAGCCTGCACTGCATAGTGAGTTCAAGTATAGCCTGAGCCATACAGTGAGATCCTGTTTCAAGAAAAACGTAATAAAATAATAAAATACCTACAACTATTGTAGTTTTATTATTTTCAACAGATGAGCAATATGTGGCTACCTGGATATTAGCACTGTTGTTTTAAATAAATCATATTAATGCTTCCAATTTTTGTCTTAAAAAGTACATTTATATAGAATTTTTCAGTTTTCAAAGAAATTTCACATACATTATTGTAGTCAATACCATAACATTGGTTATATCTCTATTTTAAAAACTAGGAAATTTGCAATGTATTAACTATTGTTATTCTATTATTTTGTTATGAAACGTTTTATCTTTTTTCAATAAAATAAGAAAATTAGGAAACAGACTACAAGTTATTCAGTCAATACATGATAAAAATCAAATCAAAACTTAAGAATTTCCTACTCCTAGCCAAGGGCCTTTTTTTTTTTTAAACAAGGTGTTTAACTTTCAGCTAATTTTCTATTTCCAAGGTACTGTAAAATTGAATTGATATATTAAATGCTACGCTCTCTTCAGAAATTTTAAAGATGTTACTACAATTAGAAGAAAAATAACTTTATGAACTCATTTTCCTTTTTCTTTTTTTGGTGAACTGAGTAAAAATAAGTTTGAATTTTAAGATAATGAATTACAACACTCCTTCCAAGTAAAACTGAGATGCAGTGAAAATAATACAAAATAGAAAGAATAAGCAGAAAAAGAGTAAACTAATTTAGCCATTGTTCATTCTAGAAAATGTTTCCTTAATTTTTTTTTTTTTTTTTTGCAGCATCAGGGATTGAACTCATGACCTCACACTTGCCAGGCAGTCGCTTAGGCCACTGAGCTAAATCCCCCAGCCCCTGTCTTTTTGAGACAGGGTCTCACTATGCCATTCAGGCAGGCCTTGAGATCACTTCGTAGCCCAAGTTGGTCTTGAACTTGCAATGATCCTCCTGTCTCAGCCTCCCGAGTGCTGGGGTTACAGGCGTGAGCCACCACACCCGGCTTCCTTAAAGAATTCTGAAAGTACAGATTTACAATTTTTAACTCTCTTTAAGAGGTCCTTTAAAAAGGATCTATTAAAACCCGAGATTTAGCAATTATAAATATCCTAACATAAGCACAATGAAAATAGTATTTTCTCATAAGTAGAGAAGACATGTAATTTTGGATATGTGTTGTTTTGGGGGATGTGGCTTTAGTAATAGGGATTGAACACTACACCTTATCCCTCACTGCACTCTAGCACTAAGTTACACCACCAGAACCTAAAAATGTGTTTGTTTGTTTGTTTGTTTGTTTGTTTTTAAGGTACTGGGGATCCAACCCAGGTGTTCTCTATCACTAAGTCTGTTAAGTTGCTCACAGTAGTCTTGAACTTGCAATCTTCCTGCCGCAGCCTCCAGAATTGATGGGATTATAGGTGTATACCACAAAACTCAACTTGTTTTATTTTTTAAAGATAGTCTCATATACTGCCTGAGCAACACCTTGAACTGGTTCAAATGATCCTCCTGCTTCAGTCTCCCAAGTAGCTAGGACTACAGGCATGCATCAATGCACCTAAGAATATTTTTTAAATGCTTTTATTTTCTTAATCAAAATTTATATAAGGAGGAAACTCATATTTAAATCAAAGTATTTCTAAATGTTTGGTCTCAATAGACAATGTTATCAGCCGGAGTGGTGGTGAAATACACCTGTAAGCATTCCAGAGGCTGAAGCAGAGGGATTGCCACAAATTCAAGGCCACCCTAGCCTACATAGTGAATTCAGGGCCAGCCTGGACTACATAGTGAGACTTTGTCTCAAATAACAAACAAAAAAGGGAAAAAATTAAAAAGCAATAAATATATAATACTGAGTTTATATCAATACAATATGAAAATTAAGACACACCTTTGAGTCTCTCAACTTCAATAATCTCAAAATATTTTACAAGTGTTTATTTAAACTGTTATAATTACTACTTTTTAATGTCTACATACTATAATTTTTCTGGTTATAACATCATGACTATTTTCAAGTTGGGGAAACTGAGGCATGGAAGGGCTTCTGCTGAAGGCTATGAAAAATCTACTTTTCCAGAATTTCTGTTAATTAGCAGCAACTTTTACAAAGGCTTCTGTCTTTAGAACTTTTCATAACCAGTTATTTTTTTTGTTGGTTTTTTTGTTTGTTTTTCCTGGCACTGGGGATCAAACTGATGACCTCGCGCTTGCGAGGCAGGTGCTTAGGTTGCTGAGCTAAATGCCCAGCCCTTGTCTTTTTGAGACAGGGTCTCACTATGCCATTCAGGCTGGCCTTGAGCTCACTTTGCAGCCCAGGCTGGTCTCAAACTCACAATGATCCTCCTGTCTCAGGCTCCCAAGTGCTGGGATTACAGATGTGAGCCACTAGGCCCGGTTAACCACAGTTTTTATCACAGGCCTATTATAACTCCTTTTAGGGGTATTCGAAGTGACAGGAATACTTCCTTCTTGAAATAAATGCTTAGACAAAGGAATATTTTCAGGTTGTGTGATAGTAAATGAGATAAATAATGTCTGGAACTAAATATATTTTATTCTTT
>RJWT010044101.1:0-11851 GCA_004365215.1 Cuniculus paca
CCACACTCTCCTTCACCCTGCCCTCCCCCAGCTGGACCAAGGAATAAGGGAAGATCTCACTCATACCCACCAAGCTCCTTCTCACAAACAAATGGGAGCCATAGCCAATCCCATTCCCTAGTCTCCTGGCATCTCGTGGCTCCCCCGCCCCCAGTGAAGCTGATATCATTTGAGCCTTGGCAAGGGAGGAGATGCTTCCTGGAAAAGGAAGGAGGGAGAGGAGTGAGACAAGCCCCAGACATATCTTGGAAATGGCTGGCCAAACCTGACAGAGTAAGAAAACATTCTGTCAGAGTCATACAGGTGACATGTCACTCACTGGCTCCTTAAATTGGTGCCCACCAAATGCACTGTGGGCAGTGGGGATGTCCTTGCCCTCCACAGGCTCAGAGAAGCAACCAATTGGCAACAAACACTGTGATGAGAGAAGTCACCAGTGCAGAAGGGGCAGCAGTAGGCAGTGCCAAGAAGGGCCAGAGGTGGAGTGGTCACATGTGGGCTCTACAGTCGGCAGCATGCATGCACCCAGGACCTGCAGTTACCTGTTCAATGAATTTAGCAAGTTCACTAAGCCCTCTGTGCCTCAGTTTCTTCATTTGTGAATGGTTATTACTTCACTAGGTTATTGAACTATGACATGAATTCGTCTTTGTAAGGCAATTTTAGCACAGGTGTCAGCAGCTGTTAGATCTGTAAACACATTTGTTAAGGTCACTATCTTGGGGAAAAAACAGGCACATGGTAGGTGGAGAAGGGGACAGGAACAGCAGGAACAAAGTGGTGGAGGGGGTAGATGCTGGGGCTGTGGTTTGGCAGAATTATGAAATGAACCAAGTTCATGAATCAAGGTACCATTGTATTTTAAAAATTCATACATGTTATGATTTGGATCTAAAATGTCCCCTAGCACCAACTGATGGACTTTTGGGAGTGACCGGCTCATGAGGGGATCTCTTTATTAAGTGGAAGTATTCCCTGATGAGATCATAATTTGAAGGCATTACTAGGAGGTGGGGCCTAGTCGAAGGGAGTAATGGGGTCATGAGCTTGCAGATTATACATGGTCCCTTGCCTTCCCTTCTCAGCTCTTTCTCTCACTCTACATGCCACGAGGTAAATAGTTGTCTTCCCTCACCCCTTCTGCCATCATGTCCCTCACCCCCACAGCAAGGGAACCAGCTGACCATGGACTGAAAGCTCCGAAAATGTGAACCAAAATAAATCTTTCCTCCACTAAGTTGGTTTTATCTGGTATTTGATCACAAGAAAAAACTGGGTAACATAATATGTCACTCTCTCTATATATAAATTCATAACCTCATGCTTGCCAGGCAGGCACTCTGCCAAATATATCATTCTAATAGTCTGGTTAGAACTTTTGCTGGCTAGTTTCCCCTGTAGCATACCTGGATTGCTCTCACGTCTTCAACAAGTATTCATGAATCAGGGGCTGGCATGAATGCAACAACCAGCTCCCCCTCCATGCCCCAAGCAAACAAGGGAACCTCAATACAGTTACTAAAGCTGACCTAGACTCCTGCCCTGCCTCCCTCTGTCCTTGGATCAACTGACCAGTTATTGACAGCAGCCCATGACCTGTGGAGAAGGATGCCCAGGATCAAGAGGAACTTTTCTGACCAGCTGAGATGGCAAAAATTAAGAACGTTTCTTTGCCAGAGATTACCAAACACTACTTCCAAACTAGTCCTGTTCTAGGCCCTAAGAATACACTTGGCCCTGTCCTTATGGGGCTCAAAATCCTTCTGACTGGCCCCAGTAATACGAATGCAGCTGTATAGAGTTAGCCACGCTGAGCCTCCTAGATGTAGATGGAAGGAGAAATGGACATTGTGAAGAGGGAAGGACCTTGCTGGGGGGAAAAATGGCCACAGAAAATTCATTCAGGACACAGTCCTTGAGGATAATCCAAGAGTACATTCCCTGAGCGTTTATAGTGTGCCAGGCCCTGTGTGGAGCCCATCTTTATTCACATAATCCTTTACCCAGGCTGAAATGGTTAACTGTTATCATCCCCATGAGGAAAATGGGTCCCAGAGACAGTGTCTCAGAAAGAAAGGTCATATGGCTGAGAAATGACAGGAAAATTTGAACCACGAGCAGGGCCCTGGCACTCAGATACTTGACTTCCATGTTCCACTGCTCTCTTCAAGGTTTCACCTGTGTTAAAGTTTTGAATTGATCTGGTGGTGTTATTCATGGGGTGACAGAAGTAAGACCAAAGAGTCTAATGGGAGGATGTCACTTTGCTATTTCTTGATGAATTTACATGGTCAGATTCTGGACTAAACATTAAATAGAAAGAGAACTTTGTCATTCATGCAAAGGTGAAAACACTTATTAATAATCAATTGAACCTAATCAAATGCAGAAGAGATCTAGAAAATCCACTGTAAATGCATTCATTTATTTTGAGGGTGTGTATATACAAATAGTGACCTACATGCTCACACACGTCCAGGGTACCAACCCATGAATGGAGCATGGCTCTGTGAGGCTTGCTCTCTGGAAACCATTGGGAAGCATGAAATCAGGACACTGGAAGCATGGGGCTACAAGTGTATCCCTCCTGCTGAGGTAGTCTCCTGCCAAGGTCCAGTACATACGTCTGGTCAGGGTCCATCAGACCTGCTAGGCAGTGAACATAAAGATCATGAACAGAATAGTAAAAGCTGTGAGAGAAAAGAAACAAATCACCCATGAAGGAAAATCCATCAGAATCAAAGAAGACTTCTCAATTTGAATGCTTAAGTCAAGGACAGCTTGGAGTAAAGTACTTCAAGCCCTAAAAGAAAACAACCACCAAGTCAGATTGATTTACCCTGCATAGTTATCTTTCAAAATTGATGGAGAAATAAGATATTTCCACGAAAAAGAACACCTGAAGAAATTCATGACCACCAAACCAGCACTTCAGAAAGTTCTGAAGGATATTCTAGAAAAAGATAATGAAGATAACAGTTCCAAGACTCTCAATAGAATGAATCTACCACTCAGGGTAAGCAGTTAGACAGAAAAGAAAGAAAGGAAATCAACAACAAGAAAATATGACAAAGATAAGTCAATACATATCAGTTATAACCATCAATGTGAATGGTCTGAACTCACCAATCAAAAGAAATAGATTGGCAGACTGGATCAAAAAACAACATTTAACAATATGCTGCATAAAAGAAACACATTTAACTAGAAAACAAATGCATGGAATGAAAGTCAAAGAATGAAAAACAATACTCCATGCAATAGAAATCCATAAAAAAGCAGGCATAGCTATTCTATTTGCAGACACAGTGGATTTCAAGACAATACTGATCAGAAGAGACAAAAATAGTCATTACATACTTGTAAAGGGAACAATTCAAGAGGAAGATATAACAATCATAAATATATATGCACCAAATTTCAGTGCACCCAATATATAAAACAAATATTAACAGACATGAAAAATCAAATAAGCACTAATACAATTGTAATGGGGGACCTCAATACCCCACTATCACAAATAGATCAACTAGACCAAAAATATTCAATAATGAAATGTCAGAACTAAACCAATCCTTTGAACAAATAGACTTAGTAGAAACCTACAAAGTGTCCCACCCCACAACAACAGAATACACATTCATCTCAGCAGCACATGGGACTTTTTCTAAAATAGATCATATACTAGCTCATAAAACATGATTAAAGTAATGCAAAAGAACTGAAATTAAACCATGCATACCATGAGATTATAGTGCAATGAAATTGGAAGTCAGTGGGCCCCCCCCAAAAAAAAACCACAAAAGCTGCATAAACACATGGAAACTAAATAGCACACTTCCAAACAACCTAATGGGTCACAGATGAAATGTAAAAAAGAAATTAGTTTCTACAACTTAACAGTAAGGGCAATACAACATACTAGAATATATGGGATGCAATAAAAAGCAGTCCTAGGAAGGAAATTTATAGGAGTGAATTCTCACATCAGAAAAATAGAGTGAGCTCAAATAAATAACCTAATGTTGAATCTCAAGTTTCTAAATAAAAGAAGAGCAAGCTAAACCCAAAGTGCATATGAGGGAGGAAATTATAAAGAGCAGAGCAGAAATTAATATGACTGAGATCAAGAAAATCATACAAAGAATCAATGAATATAGAATTGGTTCTTTGAAAGATTAAATAGACAAGAAATTAGCCAGCCTTATCTTAAAAAAGAAAAAAAAAAGACCAAAATCCATGCAATTAGGAATGAAAAGGATAAAAATCACAACAGATTTCTGCAGAAAATCCAGAAGATAATCAATACCTACTTTGAGAATTTATACTCTAATAAAATGGAAAACTCAGAAGAAATGGACAGATTCCTAGACACATATGAATGACCAAAGCTGAATCAAGAAGATACAAAAATTCTAAATAACCCAGTGTCAGCCAATGAAATTGAAGAATACAAAACAAACAAATAAAAAACCCAAACTACCAACCAAAGAAAAAGCCCAGGTCCTAACAGAATCACTGCTGAATTCTATGAGAACTTTAGAGAAGATCCAATGCCACTACTCCTCAAACTCTTAAATGAAATTGAAAGGAAAATAGTACTCCCAAATTCATTCCTGGGAACAATCATTACCCCAATACCAAAACCAGGGGAAGGATCTAATAGTAAAAAGAACCAGAACCCAATCTCCTTCATGAACATAGATGCAAAAATCCTCAATAAGATACTGGTAAACAGAATGCAGTAAATCATTAAGATCACACACCATAAACAAGCAAGATTCACCCCAGGGATGCAAGGATGATTCAACATACACAAATCAATAAATGTAATAAACTACACTAACAGAACCAAGGACAAAAACTGCATGATCATCTCAATAGATGCAGAAAAAGTATTTGACAAAGGCTAATACCAATTCCTGATAAAAAATCATATAGAAAATTGGAATAGAAGGTCTGTATCTCAACCTGATGAAAGCCATCTATGATGAACCAACAGTCAACATTTTACTAAATGGTCAAAACCTGAAAGCTTTCATTCTAAAATCAGGAAAAAGACAAGGATGCCCACTATTACCACACCTGTTTAATTTAGTTCTGAAAACATTAGCCAGAGCAACTAGATAAGAGGAAAAAATAAAAGGAATATGGATAGGAAAAGAAGAAGTTAAATTTATCTTTGTTTGCCAGTGACATAGTACTCTCCATAGAAGACCCCAAAAATTCCACCAAAAGACTCACAGAATAACCAGATTCCACAGCACAGCAGAATACAAAGTCAACACTCAAAAATCAATAAAATTCCTGTATACAAATAAAGTCTCTGGGAGAGAAATTAGGAGAACAACACCTTTCACAATAGCATCAAGAAAAATGAAATATAAAAAAGGAAAAATGAAATACTTAGGAATCAACCTAACAAAGAAAGTAAAAGACCTATACATCAAAAAACTACAGTACTCTGAAAAAGGAGATTAAAGAGGATATCACAAAATGGAAAGATATCCCTTGTTCCTGGACAGGTAGAACCAATATAGTGAAAATTGTCATACTTACAAAACTGTTGCACAGATTTAATGCAATCCCAATCAAAATACTAATTGCATACCTCATAGAGCTAGAGAAAATAATCCTAAAATTCATATGGAACCAGAAGAGACCTAGAATAGCGAAAGTAATTCTGGGCAACAAAGGCAAAGCAGGGGGCAACACAATCCCTGATTTGAAGTTATACTACAAAGCTTCCATGATAAAAACAGCATGTTACTGGCAGAAAAACAAAAAACAGACCCGAGGATCAATTGAACAGAATAGAAGATACAGAAACAGTTCCAAGCACACTCAGCTACCTTATCTTTAACAAAGGAACCAAAATACTTTCACTGGAAGAAAGATAGACTCTTTAATAAGTGGTGCTGGGAAAACCAGCTTTCCACATGCTGAAAATTGAAACTAGACCCACATCTCTCACCAGATCAAAATGGATCAAAGGTATAAATAACAAAACAGAAATACTTAATCTGCTAGAAGATAGAAAAGGTAAAAGTCTAGTTGTAGGTATAGGCTAAGACTTCATGAACAAAACCCTGATCACATAGAAAATTTACAATCAACAACTGAGATCACATCAAATTTAAAAACTTCTGCACATCCATGTGTAAATATCGTATTGTCTTCCTAGTATAAAAAAACTGAAAGAGTAAATAAGATCCAAAATGTACAACAGACATTGGGGAAATGAAAGGGAAAAAAGGTGCTCAAAAGGAAAGAACAACTAGGATAGAGGAAAGGAAAAAAGAAAGAAGGGAAAAGATTGTATGTATATATGTATACATATATATGTGTGGATGTATATATATGCAAGATAGATAACTATACTAATATCTGTTGTATTTTCATTGTTTGATTGATCATTTTTTCATGCCTAAATCTTGTAATCTGAACAACTACTCTGAAGATAACAATATGGAATATATTAACTAGTGTTAATTTCCAATTATTTTGCTTTGAAATTCTGTATTTTTATCATCTGTTAAAA
Source organism: Cuniculus paca (assembly GCA_004365215.1). Classification (NCBI taxonomy): domain Eukaryota; kingdom Metazoa; phylum Chordata; class Mammalia; order Rodentia; family Cuniculidae; genus Cuniculus; species Cuniculus paca. The sequence continues at coordinate 6,542 of RJWT010044101.1, forward strand.
TAAAAACAAAACAAAAAACTTCTGCACATCAAAAGAAACAATGAACAGAATAGAGAACCCACAGAATGAGAAAAAATTTTACCAGCTACTCCTCAAAGGATTAATATCTAGAATGTATAAAGAACTAAAAAAAAAAAAATTGAACCCCTCCCATCTAAAAACCCAGTCCAAAAATGGGCATCTGAAATGACTAGACATTTCTCAGATGAAGTACAAACAGCAAATAAATATACAAGAAAATGTTTGATATCACTGGTCATTTGAGAAATACAAATTAAAAAACACTAAGATTCCATCTCACTCCAGAAAGAATGGCTATCAAGAAATCAACCAATAGCAAATGTTAGTGAGGCTGTGGGGAAAAAGAACCCTTCTCCACTGTTGGTGGAAGTGTAAACTGATGCAACCACTATGGAAATCAGTATGGAGATTGCCCAAAAAACTAGAACTAGAGGTTTGACTCAGCGGTTTCCTTTCTGAGTATCTTCTCAAAATAGTTAAAAGCATCAGACCACAGTGATATATGCATGCCCACATTTCAGGCAGCACAATTTTTCTAAATCTTGGAAACAGCCCATATGTTCCTGAAAAGATAATGGTTAAAATGCCAGCCTTTTCCCATGAGTTGGCACTATTTTCAGACTGTAGGGAAGGAGAACAAGAAGCCAACAAGAAGCCAAACCCTCCCTGCAAGTTGGCACTATGCATGGGCCGCTGTGGGGAGAACCAGATGCCAGCCTTTTCCTTTGAGTTGGTACCATTCGTGGACTGTGGGGAAGCAGAACAAGAAGCAAACAATAAGCTAAGCCCTGCCTGTGAGTTGGCACCATGTGCAGGTCACTGCGGGGAGAACCAGTAGCCAGCCCCTTCCAGCACATGGGCTGGGAAACAAGAAGAGCTAAGCACCCCCCACCCACTGCCATAAGTGATCAGCTGCTCTGGAGAAACACAGGCTGCAATGATAGCTATTGAGGTAAAATACAACTTAATGCTTGTAGTGTTCAGTGTCTCACTGACTTTGCAGGTCTAAAGCCAGTGGTCTGATCATCTATTCAGAGGATAATACACAATGGAGCATCTATGGTGGATCTCCTGAAGGTGGTGGCCATTGTTAATTCCCTATTATCTTGAATTCCTGTATCATTTTCATTGTTTTGTTGGGTTGGGTTTTATTCTATTTTGTTTTGTTTGATTTTATTATATCTGATGGCATGGGAAGCTATATTATGGTAGCCATTTTGGATTTACTATTATCTTGAAGTCCTTTATTGCACTCTGTTTTTATTAGTTCTATTCTGTTTTTATTAGTTCTATTCTGTTCTGTTTTGTTTGATTTTTACTATGTCTGAAGTTATGGGCAGCTATTTGGAAGACAACAAGAGGCATTATGGTAAGCACCGTTGATTTCCTATTATCTTGAAGACCTGTATCACTTACACTGTTTTTGTTTTGATTGACTTTATTTTTTTTTATTTTGCTTGGTTTTATTCTCTTTAAAATCAAAATTACAAAAAAAAGATAATAGTTAAAGAAAATGTGGTATTTATATACAATGGAGTATTATTCTAACATAAAGATAAACTTGAATCATTCATAGGAAAATGGATGCAATGCAAGACTATAATCTTAAGTGAAATAACTTGGACACACAAGTTTACATAGCACATTATTTCTCTGGTGTGAGAAACCCAAAGGGTGAATAAGGAGTATAACGAATGACTAATATTTGGAAGTAGGAAGAGCATGTTCAATTGGAAAGAGGAACAAGAGTAGGGGGAGGGAAAGATAAGGGAAGCAATAGAAGGGAAAAAAATGGAAACAAAGCTTGTGAAAATGGGGAGAGAATGAAAGCTTGAAGGGAAGGGAGGGAAATAGGGAAAGAAAGAAGAATTAAGATTTATTACACATGGGCACAAATTTCCTATGATGAATATGATTAATATGTATGATAAGTATGTATTAATAAAAATAAAACTTCAAAAATTTTAAAATATAAAAGAAAACTTTCCAAAAATGATATAAACTATAAGTCCATAGATACAAGTTCAACAAAATCCCTAACAAAATAAACATGAAGAACACTGAATCAGAGATCAGAATTAAATTACTTAAAACCACCATTCAGGAGAAAAATCTTAAAATCAGGCAGAGGGGGGGAAAAGATATGCTATATAAGAGTGACAAAAATAAGAATTGCATAATAATTTTCATTGGTATGGTGCTAGCAGGAAATCAGTGGCATAAAATCTTTAAAATACTGGAGGAAAAGCCTGTTGAACTAGCCATGTAGAGCCTGTGAAAATATCCTTCCAAAACAAAGACTTTCTGAAAACTGTGAAATCTGAAAGAATTCACCATCATCATATCTTATAACCAAAAAAGGAAGTATTAGCCAGAAGGAAAGTATAAATACATAAATAAAGAACATGAGAAAGGAGTCAAATGTGCATAAACATGAAGAAAATTATTTTTCTTATGTTTGGAGTCTTGAAAACATAATTGCCTGTTTAAAGCAAAATAATAGCAATGTATTGTAAACCTTATAACATACAGAACTAAAATAAATGACAATACTACAAAGGCCAGAAAAAAGGGAAATACTGTAAACTACTAAGTTTTTTATACTTCACATGAAGCAGCATAATAATACTTGAAGACAGACTGTGATTTTGTTTTGTGTTGTTTTGTTTGTAGCACTGAGTATGAAATTTAGGGACTTTAACATTCTACACAAATCCTCTGCCACTGAGCTATATTCCCAATCCTAAATACGTATATTTTAAGCCCTAAACAATGGTGGCAAACCTATGACATGCACATTATTTTTCTTTTAAGACAAAAGATATTAATGTATGAGTTATTTTTGGTAAACTAAAACCTCAGTATTCAGGTTTAATTGCAGTGTCGACACTTAAATACAGAAGTTGGTTTTCAGTTGCACTTTAGGCATTCATCTCTTTAAAAAACCCTAACCCTAACCCTGACCCTAAAACAACCACTGAAAAATCAAAAACTTCTAACTCTAATCCAAAAAAGAAATAGATTTTAAAAAATCCAAGAGGTCAGAAAAAAACAAAAACAAATGAGACAAGTAGAAAACAAGATACAGAACTGAACCAAATCATATCATTCATAATATTAAATGTAAATGGTCTAATTATTCTCAATTAGATTGTGAAGAATATCAGAATGAATAAAGGACCAAGATCAACATTGACTGGAAGAATTATACTTTATATATAAAGATAAAATTAAAAAGTAAAAGTATAGATTATACCATGCTAGCACTAACAAGAGAGAACCAAGAATAAACAAACATTTCATAACAAAAAAGGTATGAATACACCAAGAGGATGGTTTAATAGTAGGTCTAACAATACTTTCAAAATATGTAAAGCAAAAAAAATTGAAATATCCAAACTATAGTCAGAAAAGTCTTTACCCTTTTCTCATTAATTAGAATAAATGGACAGAGTAGGAGAAAAGAAATAGAATACTTAAAAAACACTTACAGACATGTTTTCCCAAAAGCAGAAAATACACTATTTTAATGTGTGGGTAGAATATTTGACAAGATTGACCATTTCTGGGCTAGAAAAGTAGACTATTATTAAAAGACTTTAAATCATATAAAGCTTGGTCTTGAACCAAAATAGAATTATATTAGAAAGCAATAACAGAAAAATATTTAGAAAATAGAGAAGTCGTAGACCTTTTGCAAATGGGAAAGGATAGAGGGAGAGGGGAGGGCAGGCAGGGCAAGGGGAAATAAAAAAGATTAAGATATGATTTGCACATGTACCAATTTTCCATGATGAATGTATTCATTATGCATCACAAACATGTAGTAATAAAGAATTAAATACAGAAAATGCACAAATATAGATGGGTGTGCTAGCACACACCCATAACCTCAGCACTTCAGAGGCTGAGGCAAGAAGACTACACAGTGAATTCAAGGCCAACCTGAGCTACGTAGCAAGACCCTGTCTCAAGAAAATGCACAAGTATTCAGAAACACAAGTGGAAGAACAAATTTTAAAAGAAAATTAGGAAGTGAAGGGAACTGAAAACACAGCTCTTCAAAATTTGTGAGAGGAGGAGCTAAAGATGGCAGAACAGTAAGCAGCAGAGTAAACAGTCTCTCTGAGAGAAACAGTTCAGATGCTGGAATATAACATCATGGAGAGGACAAGAAGGAAGGAAGTGGGTCCCCTGAATCAAGGAAGAATCTAAAATATGACTTGAAGCCCACAAAGAGAATAAAAAGAATTTAAATGAAGAAGAAGGTGGTGGCTGGCAGCTCCTCAGCCTGGAGCCAGATTCACCCTGCCAGAAGACCTGCTGAGCCTGGAGACACACAGTCGCAGTTGCAGTCACAGTCGTGGTCGCAACTGCGGTGGACCCCAGAGGTCTCTGCAGAGAGGCACAGGAGTGAAGGAGAGTGGCGGATGCGGAGATTTGCACTAGCTGCTGGTGAGTGCTTGGAATTCCACTCCCCCACCGCCCCACGGGAAAGAGTGATCAGCCAGGCTCCATCTTGGAGTGGGGCAGGTTCCCCCTGGGGCCAAGACTGCTAACCACTTCTGGTGTCAGTGCCAGGTTGTGGGTGGACCCACAGAAGTTGCTTGGAAGGAAGCCAGAAAAACCAGTCATTTGGGAGCTCCAGGTTGTGGGCAGACCCACGGAAGCTGATTGGTTGGAGATTAGCTCCCATGCTGTTTCAGACAATATCTCTAAACAGCTTAGATTCGCAGGGCCTGATCAGGTCTGCTCCCGTGCAAACCCCGGGTGGCTTGGTGCCCAGATCAGTGCAGAGACACAGGCACCCAACATCGGATATACATAGCCAGCACTGGCTAGAAAAGACAAACAGCCTAGCTTTGGAGAAGTTGTGGCCAGTGCTGGGGTGCCTGGGACCACAATACTTGGGGGTTGGAAGAAATCAAGAATATGCCAAGACGAAGAGGGAGAGGGCAATCTCTGGCATCCAACCCAAGCAGCACAATTCCACAAGAGGAAAACATGGAGATCGAGAATTGCACACCTGAAATGTCTGAAGTGATGTCAACCGAAGTGAAGAAACAACTTCAGGAAGCTATAAGAGAAGTTAGAACAGAAATTCTATCCCAGGTAAAAGAAGAAATGAAAACCATAATAAAAGAAATACTAAGCATCTCTAAAGAAGACACAGATTAAAAAAAATAGAGGAGCATAGGAAAATGAGGGAAACCATGAATGAACAGCGTAAGAGAGATTTAGAATGCATGAAACAGATTGAAAGAGATATCCAGAATATTAAAAATTCAT
>RJWT010044102.1:0-11855 GCA_004365215.1 Cuniculus paca
CACACACAAACATTTACACAGTTTATTCCTTGTTGCCTGTAGAAGGACATGTACACAGAAGTCTCTAATCTGGCCTTGCTAGCTTCTTTTTAATTCTTGATATTGTCAATTCTATTTTCTTTTTGTATGATCCTTATTCAGTGATATCTAGCTGGTCATAATTTCTTGCACTTTCCACATTTACAGAGTCTCTCATGCCTGCGTGCCTTATAATACAACTCTTCTATTTTCAATTCCCATCTCCACTGTGCTTATCCCAATCTGCTCTCTAGGCTGGTGCTCTCAATCCTGAAGAAGAATCCTCTGTACTTTTCCTTATCAAGTTAAGTCCTCTATTGCAATATATGCCTTTACTACTCTGCTGAATTGTAATTATCAATTTTTTTTCTCTCACTAGATTTTCTTTACTTACTCTTCTTATACACAGTACCCCACTACCTGCAACAGTGAATACTTAACACATAGCAGGTACTTAGAGTTCTTAGTGATAAAATGACATTTAATAGCTGAGAAAACCAAGGCACAAAAAGGGTCAAGTCTTCGCATTAATTCATGGTGAAGGCAAAACCAGGTTCCCAATCTTTCAACTCTTTCTGCAACCTTCTTTTCACTCTTGCTGCTTTTGTAAAACAGTGAATAAATTCGGTAAAAGGACTTTTGAAATAATTTTAGTTTTAAGTCCATGAGGCCATTGCAAAGAAAACCAATGCCATAATGAAGAAACCTTTTACTTTGAGTGCTATTTAGAAATGACTCATCCTTGTACCACCTCTCTGAGTTTTGCTCCAGTCTCACCATGAATCATTCAAAAGTTAAGAATTAGGTGGCCTCTATTTATGAGTCTCTGTTTCCATTTCTAAGTGGTAATGGTTTCAATTGAATTAGTTGTTTCTGAGCAAATCTCACTAGCCTTTAATATGGAGTCAACATAGAATAAGTACTATACTTCTTTACAAGTGTTACCACCAGCCTAAATATATCTACTTTATATTAATGATAATGGTGTTTCCTAATGGTTTAGGACTACTTTCAGAAATTTGCATTAGTGTTTCATCTGCTCTCATGTAAACCTAACCATAAAATAATTTCTTGTACTTTCTGGCATATAGCTGCTGTGATACATGTACAGTTACTACAAGGCATTTAGCACAATGTTTTTGAGTAAAATGATGGTGTTAGCATTGTGAAGATTGAAAAGGCAAAATTATGTATGTCCTGTCCTCTGCCCTTAGCTTTTAGTCTGGTTGGGCAGCTTATTCTAATATGCAACCAATGATTAGAGAGAAAGATCATTATTTCATCAATATTTTTTGTGCCAGATACTATTCTATATAATAGCACTATACATAAATATGGATCTGTGTGTGTTTACATTTTTACAAAGACTCTGTAAGATTTTTCTATGGTCAAATGTAGGCAAAGCCAAAGTTTAAGCTTGGTCTACTTGTCATTCTGCCACACGATACTTCAGTTAGATGAGATCAGTAAGATACACAGAGAGCAGCAGAAAGGAAATGAAACTGTCAGAAAACACTTGATAGGAGAAAACCAAACCTGAATTAGGCAGAAATGAGGTAATTCTGAAACAGAACTCTGGAGTTCAGTTTTAGCTTAGACTTTAGGATATGCACAAATAGAAAGAGCAGAACAAGCCTCTGACCTATTTAGAAGGTAGATCTTATTCCTCTAGCCTCAGCATACTTCTTCATTGTATCTATGACATTTTACCAGATGTTTGCATTTAATAGCTGAGTGATTATCCTTCAGTTACTATATAATGCATAAAAGATGAATTTTAAGCCACACTTTTCTTATGTACCCTTATTCTGAGAAATTACATTTTCACAAAAGTCATTTTACACTGGAGCTCATAAGGTGTCTGTGTGATTGCAACCTGCTGTGTTGAAAATGCCACTATTAACTGCATAAACAGGACTTCACGAAACAAAAGTTATAATGTCACTACTGCGGGAAGTTCTCTCACTGGCTAGAAGAGACCTGAAACATGGCATATTGGAAACAGAAATATTGTTCCAAACAAAAACCTGATTGCTTACCTAAAATACAATCTTAGCTTTCCTTAAATACAGTTATTTGGGTCTCCTTCAGTAAGTCTCTTTACCTTGTAGAATCATTCAATAGTTCTCCTACCTCTGAAATGTCCAAGTTGAACTAAACTAATATTTTCTAAGTTATTCACTTACAAAGTTATTACAACATTTGTTTAAACAATTGCATGTTATATTCCCTTCTCATAGATTCACAATGAAAATGATCATGGCACAGTGTACCCTACAGTAAACAGACTTATTCAGTGTTTGTGTAATCCAACACTTAAACAGATATTTGACAAAAGATACTCTCAGATATGTGCCACTGTATACTCTTCATTGAACAGAAACTCATAGCAGTTCTGAGAAAATTCAGTGTGTTTTTAAATGATTTATAGGTTCCCTCAGTTACTGAAGTTTCAAAATTGCATGAAGACTTTATAAAGATCCTGTTATATTACACCAGCTACCTTTTTTTTCCAGCATTCTCGACGCAAATCAAGTGTTTTATATAACTGTTAAGGCAACAAGGTAGGGAGAAAAGGATATATAATGTTTTTCCTCCACTTTCTAAGTAAACAATTTAGAAGATGAATTAAGGATGCAGATATTCACCCCCCACCCCCGGAGGTTTCAGATTGCAATCTGAACTGATTCTTCAGCATAATCATCATAATGTAAGCTCCCATGTAACAGAATACTAAAGGTAGCATTTAGATTGTAGTCTTAAGATCAAGTTAGAAATGGCTAATTTATTTATCTCATATGAGGGATCTGTATCAGGAACCATGCCAGTAAATCAGTATACTGCAGTGATTAACACGGCTATTTGCCTTCAAGAGGATCACAGTCTATGGGGAAAACACATAGTTAACTGCACAATTATAACACAGTTATGTGAATTGTTTGGGTTAGGCTATGTTTGAAATGCAATAATGAAGTGGAATGAAATTCCTTATAAACTTTGATTCAAAGATATTTGCAGATTCCTTTTCTTGATCCATTCAGTGCAAATGAAAAGAAATTGCTCTTGTGTTCATGGCAAATTACTTTTCGTCTTGACTAGCATGATGATCATGGTGGAGATGACAGGGAAGGCATTATGAGATGTGAAGCTATTTTATTTGTCCTTCTGTAAGATTCATTCTTCCTTAAACACAAATAAGACAGGCCATAATTTGTATGTTTTGCCGCTGGGTGGCTCTGAATCACTGGTGGTACATGCATGACTGTCCCATCAGGCAGCATGGGACAGTCCTATCGGGTGATACAAGCTGGTAGGAATATGTTAAGCAAGTAAATAATCCACTTATAATGACTACAAATGAGCACTCATGTATATTGCTTTTTGAAAAGATTTCAACAGTGGGTGGAAGGTTAGATCCTTCAGTATGACCCAGAAGCATGGGTAATACGCTTCTTTCCTTTCTATCCCCATGTGTTACCTACCGAGCAGAAATTTCCTCATGTGATTTTGGCTCATTGTATCTGGCTAAACGAACAAAAGAATGTAGATCCTGAAGTCCAACTTACAGGTTACAATCTTGTGAAGCAATGAGGGGAGGAGTAGCTTGAACACACCCAGCAGCTAGCCAAAGAGAGATGAGATAGCTCTAAATTTCCTAAATCTGTGTGCCAGTGAACTCTACCCTCTTCCTATCTGTGTTGTCCCAGGACACTTGAAAATGTTTATAATTTTAATGTAATATTACATTTTTCTCAAATTAATGATTGAGTAAAAATTTAAAAAAAATAAGAATCTCAAACTCATAACTTCCCTTGTCACAAGAAGACATTTCATACATTTGAAATTTACCATAGCCAACAAGGACACATCTTCCAATGATTTTACTATAGAAAATTCCCCCAAATTATTAATAGTTAGCTTATATTACTAATTTCCAGACAGTTTCCAACAATATGCTGGTACAGGTCCACAGTGAGTAATCAATATATTCTGGTCAACAGACCAATTTTCTGCTATTTGATAAACTAAATGGACACATGTCACTGTCAGTTGTCTCTCAGAGAGAAGTATTTCAAGAACCCAAGTCCTATGAAGACAGTCAACTGTTTCAGACTAATATTAAAATGGAAATCAAAATAAAATTAGTATTAATTTCAATAGCAATCCTACACCATGACAAGCACTTGATAAACACAATCTCATTTAATCCTCAGCATAACTCTGTATCAGATGATTCTTTACTGAAGATAGCCTCTCTAGACTGTAATTTCTTGTTGGTAGAAAAAAAAAAAAAGACAATGTTAAAAAAAATTCCATGCATGCATAGGACTCTTCTTAGAACACAGGATAATGGCTGAGAAATCTGTCAAATGCTTAGCAGTGATCCCAACACATGACAGTTGCCAAAGGAAAGTAGCCCTTAATATGGTTGCATTCTCCAGTCCTGTCATAAAGTTTTACAGAAAATTGTATTTTAGAATTTTCTTCTTCAGCTCTTAGTTTACAGTAACATGTAAAGGGAAGCACAAAATTTCAAAACCCTCTTTTATACCTTTGTTAACACTTAAAGTGACTTTTCTTTGTTAAGAAACCGGGCCGGAAGCATCTCAAAATCCTTTGGAATTTATTAGAAGACCTCTCACATCTTCAAGAAGGGGATGAGCAAAGAATATTTAATTAGAAATTTCAAAGTTAAATTCGATAGGACAGAATTGGAAGAAAAAAATTACTGTCAACTCCCCATGTAGAGGAAAATCCTAGAGATCAGAGCCAGATTGGATTAGTAAAATGCCCCCCAAAAAAAGTGCAGAAGTAGCACTTACTATACAAATTTGATCCATCTCAATTTATTCTTAAAGTTTAATTAGTATTTAAAAATGAAAGAACACCAAATTTTTGAAGAAAAGGAAAAACCTACTTAAACCTCATCAAATTGTTGTCGTTTTCCCTAGTTACATATTCTTTTAATATACTAAAAATACAGATCACGTTAATTTGTGGATCTTTTGCACAGACATGATGTAAAATAATTCTATTGACCCAACAGTAACAATAAACTGAATCACGTCATTTACCCTGCCTTTTAAATATTCATTTCATTAAACAAATAAAAGTCTTAATCATGATTGCCAGTTACAGTCTTGTATTTGTAGCTCAGACTTCTTATAGGGGTCTCAGTCACAGGAATGTGTGTACTAGCGTTTTCACAACCCAACAATTCCCCACATGCATACAGGTAAATGGTAGCTCCCTGCAACATCACAGGATGGGATAGGACAAGGAACAGTGAAAATGCTGCAAAGGGCTGAGTCTCAGTACTTGATATATGCTCCCTTAGTATTATGTGCAATTGATAAAGACATTAAGCCTAAGGATTTGAAACCAAAAGATCTTAGTTTGAATATTGAATCAACCAGTTACTAGTTGGGTGACCTTTAGGTCACTTCAACTTTTAAAATCTCAGTTTTATTTTCTATAGAATGAGAACATTAAGCCCAAACTTGCAGGATTATTGTATATTTTAAAAAATGTTTCTCCTGTATGGCATTTAGTGGTAATCTACTGTTAGCTATTTAAATGATTAGATCATCATCATCATCATCATCATCATCATCATCATCTCCTTTCTACTCTTCATTTTCTCTGGGTCTCAGTATAAATCAAAAGGAATAAAATGCTTCTTCTATGGGACTATCAGGAGGACTGAATGTAAAGATGCTTTGTCAACAACTTATCACCACCTGTATGAGTCTCAAAAACAATTAATAAATGAACTTAAGCCTTTGGGAAACTCTGACAGTAGCACGAATAAAAAGGCTTACAATCTTGAAAGAGGACCATAATTAATCCTTACTTAATGAAGTCTCCTTATGGGTGGCTGCCAGTGCTACGAACTGCAGAGCACCCAGGTACACCACTGGGGAATGGGAGCATGCGATAAATGGTGCTCCATCACCAACCTCTGAGTCACTGCAGGACAGGTTTTGGACTTCACTTGGCTTTGGAAGAACAAAGGAGGATCATTCATAAATGATGCAGGGCAAAAGAATGGTATAAGGAAGACTTGTTCTTAATTAAAACTGTGAGCAAAAACCCTGCTTTACATGTGGTAGAATACTTTTTCCCCACTCTGGGTTTTCCCTACTATATAAAGGAAAATCCTGGAATATTCTATCCCAAGGGACATGGGGTGAATTGATTGGAAAGTTGGAAGCAGAATGTTGGCATGTATAGCCTAACCCTTCACCATGGGAGTGGCCTTATTCACCGTAACCTTTAGTAGCTCCATAGTCAGTTCTTTGTTGTGTATTTGTAGAAACAGACATTTTAGACTGATAGAATTTCCACCACCATCCCCTAGCTCCCCCCCACACACACACAAGTACACAAACACACATAAATATTATACCTTTTTTTTTAAAAAAAGAATAAAAACGAAACAAAACAGTAAAACACAGCAAAGCAGATCAGAACAGAACAATGCAAGCAATACAGGTCTTCAAAACATAACAACAGGAAATTAACAATGTCTACCCTAATGTCTCTTGTTTTCTTCGAAATGATTGTTCATACATTCACACACAGTAAACTCAAGCAAAACAAAATAATACAAAACCAGCTAAAACAAAAGAGTGAAAGCATTATAGGCCTTCAAATCAGACAATAAGAAATCAACAATGGCTATCTTAATGTCCTTTGTTTTCTTCAAAAAAACTGATCATATCTTGTCACATATTGCAATGAAGTAGTAGAAAATAGATTTAAACCAATCAAATCAAAGAATAAAAGCATTATTGGACTTCAGAACAATTTTACACCTTTTTCTCTTAACTCTTCACATTTTTGAGTGTCTCCAAATGCAGTCCCCAGTCTTCATTTTTCTTCCATTATAATTTATCTGGGAAACTTCTAATCTGTTCGTATATATATACAATGATGAGGTTTCACCATATAGGAAAAGCCCCCAAATACCAAAGCAAAAGTGGTTTTTAAAAAAAAAAAAAAAAGTTGCTTTCTTTCTCATATACAAAAATCAGGCCAGCCACAGACTCGGGGGAGAGAGAATAAGGCCACACCAGCAAGCAAGCCCAGTCTGGGAACCAGCGCCATAGGCAGGCTTCCACCCAACTGGGTATAGCCAGACCCCAGCCCCTTCCCAGGCATAAGCTGGGAAACAAGAAGTATCAATCCCCCCACAACCCCCCACCCACCATAAGCCACCGGCTTATCCAGAGAAACACAGGCTGCAATGATAGCTGTCAGGTGAAATGCAACTGGATGCCTGTGGTGCTTTGGTGTTTCCCTGACATTGCAGGTCTAGGGCCCGTGGTCTGATTATCTGTTCTGAGGATAGTGGTGCGCAGTCTTGCATCTAGAGGGGATCTCCTTTTGAGGGTTGTAGCCATTGTTGATTCTCTATGGTCTTGTTTTGAAGTCCTATGTTGTTTCCATTGTTTTGTTGGGTTGAGTTTTACTCTGTTTTGTTTTGTTTGATTATGTTAAATCCAATGGCAGGGGCAGCTATTTCAAAGATAGCAAGATATATTATGGTAATAATTTTGGATTTACTATTGGCTTGTTTTGAAGTCCTTAATTGCATTCACTGTCTTATTTTTATTATTTCTATTCTATTCTGTTCTGTTTGATTTTTACTATGTTTGAAGGTATCTGCAGCTATTTTGAAGACATCAAAATGCATTATGGTAACTATTGTTGATTTCATAATGTTTTGAAGTCCTGTATCACTTACACTGGTTTGTTTTATTGGTTTTATTAAGTTTTATCTTCTTTAAAATAAAATTTTAAAAAATTTAAAACGAAAAGAAAGCTCAAGAGGAAAGAATAATTGGGATGGGGGAAAGGAGAAAAGAAGGAAAAAGATTATAGATAGATAGATGATTATACTACTAATCTCTGTTAGCTCATCAAAAAGAACAGTTTGTACTTTCATTGTCTGATTGTTTTTTCATGCCTATATCTTGTAATCTGAGCAACTACTTTGAAGATAACATATGCAATATATTAACCACTGTTAATCTATTATTTTATTCTGAAATTTTGTATCATTTTTATTCTTCTTTTTAAAATTTAAAAAATCCGATTAAAAAATAAAATAATCAAAAACAAAAACCATTGTGGCTAGCTCCTTAGAGATATTTTGGCAATTTAACAAATTTATCTGTGATCTCTAGGCTTCTTCCAGATATTGATCTACTTTTTTTTTTTTTTTTTTTGCAGCACTGGGGATTGAACTCATGACCTCGCGCTTGCTAGGCAGGTGCTTAGGCCACTGAGCTAGATCCCCGGCCCTTGTCTTTTTGAGACAGGGTCTCACTGTACTATTCAGGCTGGCCTTGAGCTCACTTTGTAGCCCAGGCTGGTCTCGAACTCACAACGATCCTCCTGTCTCAGCCTCTTGAGTGCTGGGATTACAGGCGTGAGCCACCACGTCTGGCTCTTGATCTACATTTCTAGTGTAGGGTCCTTATCTTTCATGTCCAGTAGTGCTGCTGGACTTCTGGGTATTTCATGTGCTTTGCTAAAACCATGGTAGTTGGTAGATAAATGTGATGGCTTCCTTTCAAGACTATCCAAAAGCATCATGTACCACAACCAGTTACATTCATGAGTCAGACTTTAGTCTCATGGATATACCTATGTTATGGTTTGTGTCTAGATGTCCCCCCAAAGCCTCATGTTGTCATAGGTTGGTGTTTTCAGAGGTGGCTAGATCTAGGCTATGTGAGGCTGGGATCAAGTAGTCTACTGATTGATTTGGCATAGTTCTGGATGTGGATAATGGAAAGGCCCACCCTGGGTATGGCTGGCACCGCCCAAAGGGTAAGTAACCTGGAAGGGATAAAAGGGAAAGGAAGGCTGTTGTTGCTTCTGTGCTACTTCATACCTTTGCTGCCTTCTTACCTTCTGCCCACCATGAGCTGTTTCTTTGTGATCTCCCTCTGCCATGCCGCCCTGCCTTAGAACCAGTCAACTCTGAACTGAAACCTTTACAAAGTGTAAGCTAAAAGAAACCTCTTTTTGTTGTTGTTGTTTTTTGTTTGTTTGTTTGTTTTGAGACAGTGTCTCACTATATAGCTTTGAACTCAATGTGTAGCCCAGGCTGGCCTCAAACTTACAGCAATCCTCCTACCTCAGCCTCCTGAGTGCTGGAATTATAGGCATGCACTACCATGCCCAGCTAAAATAAACCTTTCCATCTTTAACTTTGGGCATGGCAATATATCTGGTAAAAACTTGGAATCTTTTTAATAAAGAAGGGCAGAAAGTTCAAATATAACATTAATAACCAACTCTGACTTAATTTAAATCTGCCTCTAGCCTCGACATGCTGATAAATACACATCTTTCACTGCCAAATGGAATAAATATTACTGACTCAGCTCCACCCATACACACGACAGGACCCTGAGGTTCTAAGCGTGAGGCTGCCTTTACCTAGAGGACTTGAAACCTAACCCAAGGTTTCAAGTCCCTCCATACACTGGTCTCCATCTACTTTCCATTCTCATTTTACACCTCGCATTCAAGCAAACTTATTGAACTCCAGGAATAATGGACAATGTGTAAATCCTTACACACACATCCTTACAAGCATATTTGTTAAGCTTTTGCCTTTTGTTCATTCTATTTCCTAGTCTCTAGTGCTCTTTATTTTCATCTTCCTTTGGTCAAATTGCATGCACTGCTCAAGGTTTCCAGCAAAGCCCAATCTTCCATGCAGTCCTCTCTGCTCCCCCACAACTGGAATTAATGTCACTCCTTCAATTTATTCCACAGCATGTTGTTCATCAGTCTCTTCTATAACCTTCACAGTGTGCCTTGACCTATGGTTTGTACACAGGACTATCTGCCACGCAAGACTAGAACCTTATTGATGAACACAGCCAGGTTTTACATATCCTATAGGTGCATGTGTGCACACACACATCAGCACTGATCGTTTGCATGCTATAGGTGGTTAATTCATGTATGCTGAACAAACAAGTGTTTGCATGAAAGTAGGAGCTTCCTTAGTGATCTCCTAAAGACTAAGGATATGATTCTCCTCTCTGAGGGAAAAAAAAAGTCCTACAGAGGCATGGATACAGTGATTAGTCCAAGCACAAGACAGATAGACCTGGGTTCAGTTTCTAATTCTGCCACTTACACACTAGGCGACCATGGTCAGATGACTTAATGTCTTTGAATCACATTTTTAAAATTTACAAACTGAGAATAATAACAAATTCATAGTGTTCTTATTTAGCACCAGCATATATGAGTGCTGATTCTAGTAGCTAATCAATAGCAGGTGCCCAATAACTTTTCTTCTGCATTTCCTCCTCCTCTTAAGTACCATGTTATCAGATAGCAGGTAGACTAGGATATCATTGCCTGAAAAAATTATAACATGTTTTCATATCTAAAAAAATCGACAAGGGCCAGGAATATAGCTCAGTGGCACAGAGCCTGCCTGGCAAATGTGAGGTCATGAGTTCAATTCCTGGTACTAAAAAAAAAAAAAATCACATAAAAAGATTGACAGAAGGTAACAAAATAAATTTCTGACAATTTTTTCAAAACAACATTACTGGAAATTATTTAAAGGCACTACAAATTTATTTAAAGCCACTATAAATTCACATTCTGAAAACAAAAATTGAGAGGAGATAGAAAAAGATACAAACATATAAATCACAGTGGGAGACTTTGAACTAAATGAGAGAGTATGACGACACACAATTTGAAGAAACCACAAACTATGTGACTTTACCAAGCAATTACAAAACCTCACACCTCCATGGGTTATTAAGTAAATTACCTCACTCAAATTCATATTTCTTCACCTATTTTAGAAATTCCATATCCTTTCCCACTTGGGGTCAGTAACTTCATTTTCTCTAACTGATTAAATGAAATTGAAAAAGGCCCCTGTGGATATTCCTTCCTGCCAAGTTGATCTGAATCTGTCCTAAGCAATGAGCCTCCTTTTTGTGAAACATTCTACCTTGATTAATTTCACAATAGGTTGGTTCCCTTAGAATGCTCACCCATCTGTAAAACAGGAAGTTCTGCTCCATACCACCCCAAATTACCACTCCGTAGGGCATCTTTAAAAAGACCTAATCTGCTATCTTTCTGGACAATTTTATGAGAATCAAGCATTCATCCTATATAGTTATTCTACTCCTAATTGCCGTTATGCCTAAAACTCAACGGCAAGACACCTACAAGCAACATGTCAGTTTTCAGGTTTTATTTATCACTTCTAATCTTTGATTCAAAATAAGAAGCACACTTACCAAATGGATGGCCACTGTCTGAGTTACTTTTTTGTCACGGGAACACAATAGTGGACAGCCACAACTGAAAGGAGAAGAAATTTATTTTGGCTCATGATTTCAGTCTGTACCTGGCTGGCCCAAGGCAGGAAGGCACAGCAGAGGGGCGTAGTGAAGCAAAAGCTGCTCACAATGTGTTGTCCAGGAAGCAGGAAGGTGAGGGAAGAAACTGGGAGGGAGACACACTCTACCAGCCCCCACCTCCGCCCCCATGACCTGCCTCTTCTGACCAGACCCTGTCTCCTAACAGCCAGTCAGCTATAAAGACCTCACAATCCAGGCACCCACCAAAAACCGCCCCTAGGATCCCATGAAGCTTGGGGAGGGTGCTTATAAACCATGACACCTACAATGCAGACCCTAGATGATTAATATTTCTGTATATTTTTTATCAAATGTCCTTGTTCAAATCAGAAGTAATGGAAAATTCCTAAAGACATGAAAGTCCAACTATAAAACTTATCACCCGAAGCTTGGGTTACAGTATGTTTTCCT
>RJWT010044103.1:0-11865 GCA_004365215.1 Cuniculus paca
CCATTAAAGGTCAACAAGTTAGATAAGAGTTTCTTATATACTAGGTAGAGATAATGACTGAAAAAGCTATTTTATGTCAAAATGGAAATTTTGGTGTGTTATAAAAATGTCATCATGAGCCGGGTGTGGTGGCTTATGCCTGTAATCCCAGCACTCGGGAGGCTGAGACAGGCGGATCATTGTGAGTTTGAGACCAGCCTGGGCTACAAAGTGAGCTCAAGGCCAGTCTGAATGGCAAAGTGAGACCCTGTCTCAAAAAGACAAGGGCCGGGGATCTAGCTCAGTGGCCTAAGCACCTGCTTGGCAAGCACAAGGTCGTGAGTTCAGTCCCCAGTGCCGCAAAAAAAGAAAAAAAAAAGTCATCATGAGTGTTATGCTACAATATTATGTATGACTTTTTATTTCAAATTTTATGTTTAAAACTACATAATTGTTGTTTGTTAATATTCTACAGGGATTCAACTAATAGAACATCCATGGCTTGTAGGAAATAATGGTTCTACATTGTATATGAAGGTGCTTGACATTCATATAAAATTATAATATTAACCTCACTGCTCCAGTTAAAATGTAATGTCAGTTCACCCCTAACCAAAACGCAGTGCTTTCCACCACAAAAGAAGTACTACCTTCCACAGTGATTACATCTTCATAGGATATGGCTTTCCTCACCTAAGTGATTGGACAACTATGATTTAATGCTTGCACCAATATTTATTCTCTTAAGACTACTATGACTCCCATCTTGAGCCATCTTTTTCAAATGAGCAATACTGTACCATCCAGTCAAGTCTGAAATACAACATTCATATTTTACACAAAATTCTAAACCCAGCTTCTCATTCCCTGTAAGTTCTTAGGGCTGAATATGTCTCATTTGATCACAGGAAAAGGCCCTGGCTTACTCAGATTCTTCATTAGCATTTTAAGTCAGACTAACCAGTGAAACCAGGGGTGGTGTCACACACCTGTAATTAATCACTCTGGGAGGCTGAGGTAAGAGGATCACAAGTTTGAGGTCAACGTGGACAACTTACTGACTTACTAAGACCCTTCCCCATTTCAAAATTTAAAAAAATTAAAAGACTGGGTATATAACTCAATGTAGACTCTGACTTCAATCTCCAATATTAAAAAAAAAAGAAAAGAAAAGTAAAGATTAAAAAAAAGAAAGTCACTATTTGCTTCTCCACTTTTAAGATTCAGGACTGGGAAGTTCAGGCAAGTATTTAGAAACACTGGGAAGAGGAAGAGGGAATTTCCTGTAAATATATTTCCTATAAATTAACCATTCTAATGATCATCAAGGAGTCAGTCTTTATTATCAGCTAACACTGTAGTTAGCACCAATTAGCCCTTCAATATCATAGGAAATAAGACAAAGAGAAATTCAGCATGCTTTAATAGTATACCTTAAATTGGATAATTTATTCATGACCAAAGAAATTGCTACCAAAGATGAGACATTGCTCTATAAATACTTAAAAATATGAAAGGGTTTTGAAACTAGGTTGTCTTAGTTACTTTTTTTTTCTCGTTGCTGAGACAAAATACCTGATGCCCACAGTTAAAGGGGGAAATGTTTATTTAGCTCACAGTTTGTAGAGGTTTCAGTTCATAATGGGCCAGCTCCAAGGTAGGGTGGCCCATGTTAGAAGGGCAACAGTTCATGGTGGCAGAAGACAGGTAAAGCAACAAGGGAAACAGCAAGTCAAGCCTCTTTCTTTCCTTTATACTGTATGCAGGCTACTCACGCTAGGGTAAGTGTAGCAGTCGCATCCTTAATCCTAGCCAGAATTATGTCAAACCAATCAGGGGACTGATTTAGCAATCACAAATCATTAATCCCAGTATCACACACTGTAGATTCAGTCACCTCTGAAAAAGCCCTATGACTTCATGAGGCTTTGAGGAAACATCTAGACACAAACCATAATGTAGATGTAGGCAGAGGCTGGAGAGTGTGGTGGTGTGCATTTGAGCATGGAGCACTGAGGGGAGAAGTTGAGAAAGCTTCATCTTTATTGCTTCTGCAGTTTTCACCAGAATGATGAGATAAAGAAATATGTATACCAAAAACTACTCTAATGAGGCCTCAAATGAAAATGAGGAACATATAGGAAACTGAAAGAAAATTATTATCAAGTGACAAAGGACTGTTCTGTCCTAGTGTTTTGTGGGAGGTAAATTTTCTAAGCATTGAAATATGATTATTTGGTGGGAGAAATATTGGAGTAAAGCATTGAGGATTAGCACAACTTCTCTTGAATCTTTATGGAAGAATATGAGGAGACCCATATTAAGGATGAAATTTATAATTGGAAAGGAAGCAGAATTTAAAGATCTGGGAGATTCTCAGTCTTCCTGTATGGTAAACTGTGAAACATGTGTTTGGGGGAAAGTGTCCTAAAGGTGCAGTCAAACCACCTTTGATATGGCAGTTGATAGGGCTCAATGGAAGCCAGGGGTATTTGTCAAATAAATGGAAGAATGACCTGGAACGCATTTTAGAACTCTCCCAATCACCACAACCAGAAGGCCAGGAACTTAGGGACAGAATGACTCCAAGTCTCTGCTCCTCTTGTCCTATCTCCACCCTTTGGGACTCCAATGAACCCAGGGATGTCTTGTGAAGCCCTTCTGGAAGACACAAATAGTAAACTTTGGCAAGGTCTTCTTAGTGTCACCTCTTTCATTGTGCAAAGTACACAAGCCATGGGACATAGTTATCTCCACTTAGATTCCAAAGGATGCTCCCAGAGGACCTTGAAACCCAGCAGATAACTACTGCAGAGATGAGCCCACCACACAGAATCAATTCTCAGAGCAACCTTGAGCAGAGAACCTCTCAGAGCAACCTCTCAGAGAACCCAGAGAGGCAGAGAACCCAGCCTGTTACTCCAGCCTGAGAGGACTGCAGGCAGTCAACTCCAAAGCATGGAGTAGCTGCATTACTGTGCTTAGCAAAGCTGCGGTGTGTCCTGCCTGTGGCTTTGGGGCCACTCCCCAGCCCAATAATAGAGACAAAAATGTTTGTTTTCATAACTTAAGATTTAGTATGGGCTGGGAATATAGCTCAGTGGTAGAGTACTTGCCTAGCATATGTAAGGTCCTAGTTTCAATCCTCATACTGAAAAGAAAAACAAAGAGAAGAGAATGAGAAGGAGGAGGAGGAGGAGGAGGAAGGGAAGGAGGAGGAGAAGGAAAAGGGGAAAGGTGGGGAAGTACGGCTAGGAGGAAAGGGAGAAAGAAGGGGAGGAAAAGGGAGAGGAGGGAGAGGAGGGAAAAAAGAAGGGGAGGGGGAATGAGGAGGGAGGGATAGGTGAAGGAGATTCAATCATGTAACTTGCCTGATTTCACAGGATCATGGCAAAAAATTTTTTCCTTCAGTGTGAATCACACCTTCCATCTCATGTCTCACCTATATGTGATTTAGATGATATTTACATGATACTCTGGACTTCAAACTTTTGAGTTGATTCTGGAATTATTAAGACACTTAGGGCCATTGAAATAAAACTAATGTATTTGATACATGAAAAGTTTATGAATTTTGGAGGACCAGATGTCAAACTCTATGATCTGAATTGATATTGAACCCTAAACCTCAGGGTAGTGGCATTTAAAAAACGAAGATTTGGGACGTGATTCTGTCATGCCTGCAGACCTCTCACTAGCCCTTTCCCATGAAAGGACATGTGGTACATGCTATTTATGAGAAATTGACCCTGCCCAGGCACTGAATGTTCCAGAACCATGATTTTGAGCTTTTCAGTCTACAGAACTGCAAGCAATAAATTTCTTTGGTTTAAAAGTTACCCATTGAAGATCTTCTGTTACAGCAGTTCAAAAAGGCAGTGACAGGTGGGGATGTTGTGTGAGAACTGGGTGGTTGTGGAATGTATATGTGAAAAAAAAACATGAAAGTCTGTGAAGTTTTCCTGCTCAGAATTTAGACTTTTGTTTCAAACCAGTCCTGCACCATGATTCTCTCTCTAGATGACGGCATTTATCTTTCAACATCATTATGTTTTTCATTTATAAATGGCAGACATATACCCTAGACAGGATAAATTCTTGCTTATGCTTTAAAATCTTAATGAAAGAGTTTAGATTCCCTCAAGGAACCTCTTCTGTGGTCTAGTGTGCTTTTCAAGATTTTCTTTCTTTCTTTCTTTCTTTCTTTCTTTCTTTCTTTCTTTCTTTCTTTCTCTTTCTTTCTTTCTCTTTCTTTCTTTCTTTCATTTCTTACTTTCTCCATTTTGCTGACTTGACCTGAATTCCTTAAAGTTGATTCTATTCATTTCCTGTGAATATGGATCTAAGATAAGCTCAGTGGTGGGAATAATGCTCAGCTCTTCTGGGCTTATGATTTATGTATTAGTGTAAAGACTATAGTTTAAAATATGGTTTTGCTATTTATATCCATCAACTGTAAATAAAAGTAGTACCTATTATTACAGTTGCCAGAACTTCAAATAAGCTAATACTTATGGAATCACTTTGTCATCTGGAGAGCATAGATCAGATGTAAAGTATTATCCTTTTTATTATGATCTGACCTTTTCCCAGCTCTCTGTATTATTGCATCTCTTCAGGATGGAGAATGTGTCTCTCCAACCAAATTCTTCAGGCAGCATCCCCGAGGAGTCGCTGCCACATGCCATTTCTTTGTCCCTTCTGACTGCAGTAACTCTAGTGTACTTGTGTCACAGCTACTTCTAGGCCTACTGGATGCAGAGAGAAGTCAGACTTTCACAATTTACTCTCTTTATGCTAGTTACAGTGCAGCTAACAGGGTACAATAACATCCTGAGAGATATACTGGATTGTGCATCAAGGAATATTGAATTAAAAAAAAAAAAAGAAGCAGCAGTGCAGAACATTCTTCTGTAACATAGAAAAATACAACCAAATTTCTCTTAACACCAAGTGGCTTTAGAAGACATAAATTCCCACCAGCAGGATCATGGTCAGACTGTGAAGTGACCAGGCTCCTCCATGCTCAGGCATTGCATTCAGCCCATTTTCCTTTCTGCTAGGGATTGCTTGAGGGTTTGGGATGTCTTTCCACCTGTCCCTCCAGATTCAATCTTGACCCTTTGACATTGCTGGGCACTCTCAAGGCTGACCGGATTGACCTGGTCTTTTACTTATTTACTTGACATTTCTCTTAGAACAAATGTTAGGAGAATTCAGAAGAAAGAAGGATGGCTGGTGCCATGCATGATGCAATTTCCCCCCTTTCTCCTCAGGATAATCCTACCTCCTTTTCTAAGGTAAGCCTGTCTGCAAACCAGGAAAGTAGTCTTGGCAAACTTGCAACCATACACACATAAGGGAAATACAATACATGTACTCCTGGGAGAGCTAAGTGATCCGGGAAAAGACCTTCTTCATTCACATAACCATATTTACTATCTAGACCCCTTTTCCATATCCTCAAACCCTTATAAAATCCCAGTCTCTCACCCTAACTGTGAGGTTCTTTTCTTTGAAACTCACTTGCTGTCCCCTTTGTCCATACTCTGATCTAAACAAATTCTTGACTTTTTCACATCCCTTGTCTAATGGTAAAATTTATTTTATAGTCCTGTCTCACAGGACGAGGATTTTTATCTTCATGGGGTTGTTGTTTCCATGACTGTCTCCAAACTAAGAGGAAACACTTGTTAAATGAAGGTAAGTTAATAGGGACTTAAAATAGCAGCAGACGGGGGTGGGGTGGGGGGGAGCAAATCTCACTGCAAACCGAATTCAGAATTCTTACTGTTGCACTTTATCTGTTTTCTGATTATCCTCAGATGAGATTGAAATAGGTAACTTTGCCTATTTATTTGTGGATGACAACAATTACTTGAGCTGTGTGGTTAGCTCAGTGGCAAGGTGAAGAATAATGCTAATTTTCCCTGATAGACTTTTGTTAAGGGGTGCTCAGGCTCATGTTACAACTCCCCAAGACACACCTATCTCCAGTGAAGAGAAAATTCATTCAAAGCCAGCTCAGAAAGAGATGGAAGGGCCTCCTACTGCCTCAGTCTCCATATCCTCATGTTCAGGCACCCAAGAACTGTTAAAGTAAGAAAGCATAAGGAGGAGAAGCAATGAGGCAACAGCCAAGGAGTTCTAGAGCAGGCAGGGGCCTTTTCCCAAAAATGCAGTGCTTTCATTGTTTTGCCGCTTCAGCTCCTCCTCCTCCTTCCTAGAAACAAAGTAGTACTTCCACCTCCTGCACCTGCACCTGCACCTGCATCTTCTTTTCAAGCAATGTGCTACTCTTCTGACACTGTCTATTGTTTGAAAGTCCTTTCTTAGAAGTTGAGGGGAGGTGAGAGTGTTTACAAAGCATTCTGCTTAGAAATTAGAATACAAAAAGAATTGAGTCCTTAGGGGACATAGAAGAGAAGTTTGGAGAATGGAGGAGATATTGAAAACAACTTCTTTTAGAAAACAAATGGTTATACCTTGAGCTTGTCAAGTGTTTTCCAACCTGGCTGGCTCTGAGCCTCCATCTGTACCTCATTCAGATGCCTCTCTCATGTAAACCTTGCAGAGATCTCCAGACAGGGAACACTGGCACCTTCTATTCCCTTTCTTTGCATGTCAGTTGATAATTTGGTTTATTCCTCTATCTCTGGCACTGAAATATTTCCAATTTATCCATCAAGTCCCACTTTCCTGCTTCACATATGTCCCAGAAATTACTCCAGGAGTCTACTTGTTACCACGGAAAAGACCAACATAATAGTCCTGCTGTTGTTTATGATGAGGAAAGAATTGCCTGTGCCCACCCAGTAGCAACTAGCAAGCAGCTACAATTAGTGAGGATCGTGGGAAGTTGTGCTCAGGGCAAATCCATGCCATCCTAAGGTAAAGCACTGACAGAAAAAGGTGCTGGGGTGACGGAAAAGCACTGCACACAGGTCAAAGCACATAAAAGTAGCAACAGCAACAGAGCAACAAACTCTGGATAACTCAGGCTTTTGGAATATAAAGGATGCTGACTTCAGCTTAGGCGCTTCCCCTTAAATCTAGGTGTGATTGACAGGAATAATTAATGGGACATAAAGTCATCTTAGGGGCTGCATTCTTGTCCCAGAATTCGCTCTTATCTTAATTATATTTATGGCATGTATTTTATGAGCCTGTAATGAGGTGGGAATAGCATGAAAGTTACTGGAAGGTCAAGCTATGAGATCCAACATGCATGTGCTCTTCAGCTAGAGTATCAGAGATCCCCTCAGATTTTGTTATCTTACTTTCTATTCCTCTGGGGACAATGGAAGCAGGAATAACCGTAGGGTGTTGTTTAGAATTAAATGGAGGGAAGGGCTGACTTTTGCAGCTCCATTGTTTCTAACAGTACTACCCCCACAGGGATGGGGCAATGAATCCCTTTGTAGATGGGTTTGATCCACATGTAGTTCTGTCTGGAGGCTGGCAGATGAATGAAGGATGTAGTTGCCAGTCTCTGTGTCCTGATGACACTCCCTCTCCTGCCCTGGGAGGGATCAGCATCCCACCCACACTCCATATCACCAGCCTAGGAAAGTGTGTCTGCTCTTGCTGACTGAGATTGTAGCTGAGCATCTGTGCATCTCTGTTACATTCCTCAGGTTACCTAGTCTTTCTATCCATGGACCTGACTGACAGCTTGTCTTTGATGCTAGAGAAATAATTTTTGAGTGTTTTACAGCAAATAGAATTTAGATATGAATAAGGAAGCTTTATTTTACTAATTCCGTGCAGTCAGTATTTTCTAAACAACTAAGTTAGGTAGAAATATTTAGGCAGTCAGAAAGGTATAGGACCTCAAGGGAGTCAATGCAAAACATGATAACACAATACAACTGTGGCTGGATGCACATCTGTTGGAGGACAGGCACAAGATACAGACAAAATGACCAGACATACATGCCTCCATGACAGATAAACAATAAATTAACATTAACATCAGTCACCCAGGTAGGTGACCAGAACTCCCTGGTTTATCTCTTCCTAAGAAGGTCTTTGTTCTTTCCTTATACCCTTTTATGTGATGTGCTTCTTCATTTACTCAACATCACCTAAACAGCTAAACTCATAATCTTACCGGTTGATCACAGTATTGTCCCATATTGTGCCCACTTTGTGATTTTGTACCCACCTGGTGATTTAGTTCTTTAAAACTTACTCTGTAAGATGGGGTCTGCCCCTCCTGCCTTTCAGGAACTATTCCTAGTTTCCAATAAAATTTCCAACTTTTGACCTCCATTGCCCCTCAGAATTCATTCTTCGATTTTGGGGAACTCAACATATGAGACATCTAGTAGGTTAGGAGTTATGTTTACTTCCCTTATATCAAGTAGAGGACAGCTACTAAAGAGAAAAAGATCATTTTAGGCAGTAGTGTCACCAGCCACTTAGGCTCATATATTCAGATTTGTTTGGTGCCAATGAAATCAAAGGAGGCCATACATTTAGGTTAAAAGTAAAAACAATTTATTCAAAATTTGCCTGGAGAAGATGGAAGGTCCATTTTGCCTCTAATCACTGTCACTGTATGTTCAGGTGAGCAAGGGTTTTTTTAGAGTAAGGGACAGAGAGGAGGGAAGCATGGAGAGACAGAGGAGGTTTCCACATTTCCTTTACCACTTCCAGCCACGTTTAGCTCATCCTCCCCTTTCTCTTATAAAGAAAACTGGGCTCCAGTCCTCCTGCTGTCAGCATCTACATATTCTGTTCTTTCCTCTGGGCTGAGGAAAAGTGGGGGAAGTTGTTTATGCCCAAGGCCTCAGGAAGCCACTTGTCTCTAAAGAAAGAATACTAACTTTTAAAGTTTCATTTTGCAGTGCTGTGACCTGTAATAGAAGCTGTGACCTGAAATAAACTGCAACATTCTTTCAAAAGTTTATAAAGAAAGTAAATTTAAAGCTTCAAAACATTTTCCAGTCCAACAGTCCAAGATGGATAATAAAATTGTAGATAAGATTTGTTGAAAATCTCTGACTTAACTAACCCTCTCTCAGGTGCTTTACTTGTCATTATTACTGTTTCATTTTTTTCTGGTAACCATACCCTTCAGGACACAGATGCTTTCATGCAGGTTCTTGGGAGCTGAGATAACACCTTCTTAATATGATTCAGCTTTACATTACTCTAGAATTCACAGCACATAAATCACTTTACACCTGGAGATTCCGAGGTGTTAATGTTTCTCGGTTGGCAACTACCCATACTTTGTAGGCTGTGTGCTTATTCTTTCACTAAATAGGTTGTAACTTGCAAGGCACCACGTTTTATACATGGATCACAATAGATAAACTAAGGGCCACTACCACATCCCTCTGTGGGGTAGGGATGGTGTAGAATCACCAGCGGCTACAAGGACAGGTGTAACAGACTGGAAGCGTCTTTCTCTCCTTGAGGGATCTCTCATTGAGCCAAATGGTACCACTTTCAGAAGTGAAAATTGGATTCTCTAGGGAAAATTCTGGTAAGATGTGGATCTCATAAGTATGAATTTGAATCTCTCTGAATCTGCCTAAGAACTGTAAAGTAAGGAGGAAAGAACACTCAAAATCTATGGACATCTACAAAAAATTGAGTGGCAGTGTCACCCCAAGAATCTTGAACTATAAGCAGGAAGGATCCAACTTCTGACAGTTACATCTATGCAACACTCTCACTGGTGGTGCGCAAGGGTTGTGGGTCCTGGACACAGTTGAGATGAGTAAGTTCTCAAGGAGCTAGCAGATACAGACTAGATTTGTAGAAGACAGGACACCAGGTTTTTCAGATGGCTAAGGAACAAACAGTGCAATCCAGAAAGACAGACAAAGATTTTTATTTGGCCAGCCTGGCTCAGAGAAACTCACACTTTGTAACTTCTGAGCCCCAAAGATAGTGTCACAAAGGTCTTTATTAAATTTGTGGTGGGAAAAATGAGCTAAAACAAAACAACAGTTATTCAAAAACGACAGGTTTGTAACTAGCCATCCCGCCTGCTTCACTCAGGTAGGGAATCTAACTTAAGATGAAGGGGGAGGGGGTGGGGTTAGGTGCCACAAATTAGGGAGTGGTATTGGAGGGGGAAGGAGGAGGATCAGTGCTTGTAGACTTTAGAGAAATGTGAAACCCCCTATTGGCATATCAAATTGTGGCCCAGGCTGGAGGAGGGATCTGGGAATGTGTTTCCAAAGAGAAGAAACTATTGTAATCCATGGAGACGGAGGATCACACTTTAAAATACACCAGTTTCTTCTTCAGAGTCACAAGGGGACTTTGATGAAGAGGAGTTGACCATGATGGGTGCTTGGTGCCTGCTCATCCATCATGTGTGTTACTGGGCAAGGAAGGAAGCTGCAGAAAGGCCAGAAGCACTGGAGCAAGTTGAGTTCTGTGAAGTCTGAAGAGAACCAGATGGGTGTCTATCTGAGAACAAAACTTAACTGAGCTGGAGGAAAATACTAAATTGTACAGAGCATGGGAAATGAAGAGAAAGGAAATACATGGTTTACATAAAAGTGAGGTGTGGGAATTGATAGGTTCCTGCCTGAGCATAAATAGCTGAATATTATGGTGGTGGTCTAACACGGCAGAAGGCCAAAAAACAAAAAGCTTGTCTCCCCAGTGACCACTTCCTCCTCCTTCTCCCCTCAGCCCTGAATACAACTTCCTCTTTTCCTTTCCTTGCACATAAAGAAAACTCCAATCAGTTTAACATGTCACTAACCCCCATACCTCAAACTTCTCCTTTGGCCAAAGTCCTTGTAAACCCCAGCTCCCTTTGTCTAAGGTCAGAGAAGGAGCCCTGCATGTTGTGCACTGCTCTCCATGTACTCCAAAAAAGCCTCTTTTTCTTTTTGCTTCTCTCTTGCACCAAAAAACTTAACACGAATCACAGAAGTAAGCCTAACAAAGAACGCAGCCCTGTGATTTTGCCTATGATGGACTAAATGACTTGAGGCTTACCTTTCCTACACAAGTAGAATGTGCTAAAACTTAGATGTGACCTCTACATGTTCTTCAACAGATGAATAGATAAAGAGAACGTGTTATTTACACACGATAGGCTTTTTCAGCCATAAAAATAGGATAAGCTTGAGTCATTTGTGAGAAAATTGATGTACTCTGAGATGAGGACCATAAGTGAAATATCAGACATACAAGTTTAATATCACCTCTAGTTTTTATTTTATTTTAGTTTTGTACCAGGAATCAAGCTCAGGACCTAGTGCTTGCCAGGCAGACACTGTGCCACTGAGCTACATATTGTGGTCCACAAGCTTAAATATTGCATGATTTCTTTTCTATGAGAAACCCAAAGTATAAATAAACTGAAAATATGAAAGATAGCTAACTGCACCCCGCCAATTACGTGGTGCAGCCCGGCAGTGGCTGCTCAGGACCCAGATTGAGTTGAGTGTGCGACCAGCGAGTTCCACCAGACTGTGTGGCTTGGGACTTCACCAAGAGACCGGTAGGAATTTGCGTCCATCCCCCATCAGCCACGGATGATTGGGTCATTCCTGGGGTCCTGCCTCCACCCCACCTATTTGTGCAAGACAGCCCAGTGGCAGCTGCTCTGGGACAAGCTTGAGTTGAGGGCGCAACCAGTGAGTTCCAGCTGGTCATATAGCTTGGGACTTCACCAGGAGATGGGTGGGGGTTTGTGTCTGTCCCTCCAGGACATTCAGGGCATCTCTGGGCTCCTGCCTGGGCCCCACCCATTCACCCGGAGTGTCTTGGCAGAGGCTTCTCTGGAACTGGCTTATGGGGGCACGCACAGTGAATTCCACCTGGCTGTGCAGCTTGAGACCCTGCCAACAGACAGGTAGGAGTTTGTGCCCCTCCCCCATTGGCCTGGGAAGTTCAGAGCTTCCC
>RJWT010044104.1:0-11852 GCA_004365215.1 Cuniculus paca
TAGAGTGTAAGTGATAATGATAACATCAATGAGTACTTATGAGTGCATACTATGCCCTGGGAATGTTTTAAGTGCTTTCCATATACAGTTTGATTCCATCCTCACTCCAATTCAGAAGGTTGGTTTTGTAAATCCTACTTTATAGACATAAAAACTGAGACTTCGAGAGATTGTGTCCGGCACCTGCCCAGGAAGTTGAAAGAGCCATGGAGCTGGCAGCTGGCATTCTGTGAACCATACTGTGTACCGGAACTGCCTCCTCCAAAAAGTGTCTGAGTGGTCAGTTAGTGGCCCTCTTCCTTTTGTACAGATGACAGGTCTGAGAGCCAGAGAGCTTGAATGACTGTCTAAGGTCACAGAGCAAGTTAGGAAAGCAACAAAACTCAGGTGTTAGTGTCCCTCAGGTGCCCTGATTTCTGCAGGCAGATGAACAAGGTGGGGAGTAGGTCTGTAAAGTGCAGTCTTGCTCATTTCCTCTGTACCCTTTCACCTCCTTAGAGACTTGAAAAGAACTGACCCTTGGTCCCACTCTGTGCATCAGTTGAAGGCAAACCTCCTCTACCCGGTCTTGGATTGGAATGTAATGGTGCTTCGTTATACCTAGGGTTTACCCTGATCCCTTTTCTGGAATACTTCAGCTCGCCTTGGCTAGAAAGAAAACAAAACAAAACACAAACCAGGTCCGACCCAGACATCAGAGTAATGGACTGGTTTTTAAGTTTTCCTGGGGGCTTAATAAAAAGTGGTAGTTTGGGTAATGTTTCTGTGATAGGCCCTTCTGCTAATACTTATCTAGCTAATGCATCTTCCAAACAGCCTGGGGCAGCTTTCAGGACATTAAGGAGACTTGGTGAGGTTGTTCTACATATGGTATTTCTGCACTGTTTTTTTTTTTCTTTCCTTTTCACTTGTATAAATTATTTTACGATGAAGGTGGAGAGGCTGGGGGAAAGGGGCCCGAGGAAGGGTTAGAATTTCACAGGACCCAGCCTGAGGCATTTTTTGGAGTCCATAGGGAGCCTGGCCTCACATTCTTGAACACAGGGGGAACAGGAGAAATGGAAGCACTGTGGAACGAAGGGGCCTGTGGCTGACAAACGCCAGCTGTGCTTTGTGCATAGCACATCCTGGCCTGGCAGATGTCCACTCCCTCAAACAACACAGGCTATTAGCAGGCTCACCCCAAAAGGGCTCTCCAGGCATGGATGCACAGAATGATCACTGGGGCCCAGGAATCCCAAGACAGAAGCAGTTTCTCTGTCCTTATTGGGCCAGCCAATATAACAGGAGTGACTGACACAGGGAGGAAATTCCACCTTTCAAATACCAGGCACCAGACCAATGCAGGAATAAAATAGAGTGCATGCTATAAGGGACCTCCCAGCCCAGTCTAATGGGAAATGCAGATGGCGTGTAAACCGACTACAAATCTGCAGAGTGATGAGTGCCTAGACAGAGTGAAGCCAGGAGTGGGCTGGAGCATGGCCTGGAGGAGGGCACAGGGCCCATCAGGAGGCTGGGGAAGACCAGTGGAGGATCAAGCTTGCAATGCCTGGTCTAGGAGCTGTGAAGGGAAGCCAGGCAAAGAAAGGGGGATGTGATGTCAGAGAATGTGGTGCTATAAAAGGACAGGTCGAGATTTTCTCTGGGATGTGTACCCTGGTGCAGAATCACAGGCCCACAGTGCATAGTTGCTTTAATTTCTCTATTTCTGTATTAGTCCCAAAGGGTTGCAAATAATTCCCCTAACCGTACATGAGGGTCTTCATTCCCTGCCTGTCAACCTCCAACTTTCTGACACTTGTCAATCAGATGGGGTATAACGGGGTCAGTACGTCATCCTAATTTGCATTTCTGTGCTTTTTTAAATTAAAAAATTTTATTAGCACATATTAGTTATACAGAATATTGGGTATCATTTTGCCTATTTGTATTTGCATTTAATATCCTTTGATAATTTCCCCCCTTACCTCCTTCCTTTTCTCTCCCTCTCTCCCATCCTTTCTCCTCCCTAATGCTGTAATCTTTCATTTTTCTCTTGTGTTATCTTTCTTTTCAATTTTTTAAAATTGTTACTTTTTTCTAGATTCTTTGCATGAGAAAAAACATGCACTATTTGACTTTCTGAGTCTGGTTTATTTCACTTAACATGATGGTCTTCAGTTTCATCTATTTTTCAGCAAAGGCCATGATTTTTTTTTTGTTCTTTTTTTTTTTTTGTAGTGAAACAATATTCCATTTTGTGTATATAACACGGTTTGTTTCTCCACCCATCTGTTGATGGGCATCTAGGCTGACTACATCGCTTAGCTACTGTGAGTTATGCTGCAGTAAATATGGGTATGCAGGTCTCTCTGTAGAAGGCTGACTTTAATTCTTTCAGAATCTACTGAGGAGCTGTATGACTGGATCAAATGGTAAATACTATTTTTAGTATCCAAGTAACCCTCATACTGGTTTTCACAACAACTATATTAGCTTACATTCCTACCAACAGTGTGGAAGGGTTCCTCTTTTCCCTGCATCCTCACCAGCATTTATTGGCTTTTGTGTTTTCGAAAATAGCCATTCTGGGGTAAGGTGGAGTCCAGAGTAGTTTTGATTTGCATATCCCTGATGTTTTGTTGAACATTTTTCCATATGCTTATTGGTCATTTGTACTTCTTTTGAGAAGTATCTGTTCAATTCATTTGCCCATTTGTTGTTTGGAATTTATGTAGTGTTATATTTTTTGAGGTTCTTTATATGCTCTGGATAGGAATCCTCTGTCAGAATAGTAGCTGGCAAGGATTTTCTCCAATTCTGTAGGCAGTGTCTTCATTTTGCTAATTGTTTCCTTTGTTGTGTGGGTGCTTTTGAAGAACAGAGGATACAGAAAAACCCATACCACTATAGCCATCTGATTTTTGACATAGGGATCAAAAACTTACACGGGGCAAAAGACAGCTTCTTTAACAAGAATCTGGATGCCCATATGTAGAAGACTGAAACTAGATCCCTATGTCTCACCCTGTACAAAAATTAATTCAAAATGAACCAAAGGCCAAGGTGTAAGACCTGAAACCTTGAAACTGCAAGAAGACGTACGAGAAACTCTGAAAGCCACGAGCACAAAGACTTCCTGAATAGGACTCAGATAGCACAGGAAATAAAAAAAAGAACCCTTGCTTTCTTGTGAGTCTGACCATTTCTCCAGAAATGCATTGGTCTATGAATTGCATCTCCTAAGAACTGCTGATTACATCCTTTGACCATTTTTCAGTTTGTTTGCTTTTCTTTTTAATTGCCAATTTGCAGAAATTACTTGAACAATTTGCTTATTAATCATTTGCCAGTTTTAGAGTTAGCCGAAGTGTCCTCTCAAATGGTAGTGCCTTCGACAAGGTTTTTAATAGTATATTTGGATGAGTACAATTCTCCCTTGAATTCCAACGTAAATTCATTTACTTGGTTTGTGCTTTCAGGGGCATTATTTAAGAAATAATTCACGATTCTGAAATAAAATAATAAACTACATGTTTTTCTATTAATTGTTAGTCTTAATCTTTACATCTAAGTCCATAAGCTATGTGCAGTTTGTTTTTCTACAAAGAACAAGGTGAGGACTTTATTTTTCTCTGCCCAGGAAGTTACTATTCTTAGCAAGATTTATGAAATAATTCATCCTCCCTCCAGTGATTTGTGATGCTGGCTCTACCATGCGCCTGTTAGGAGATAATTCTTCACGTGTCTCTTGCAGTTTTGCGCATCTTGTGAGCAGGGACTGTGACAGACTGCAACTACCTCTTCAAGGATGTTTGTACAGCAAACAGCTGTGGAAATAGAGACAGTGTCTCCATGCAGAGGAATGGACAGGCTTCCTTACTGCTCAGTATAATAAAAAAATAACACCTTCCTCAGGGACGAAAGTCTGGCAGGCTTACTGGTCATTATGAAAGATTTGGGTTCCTTTAGCTAAGGGTTCCTCTCCTGTCAATTAATTCACTGTGTGCGCAGGCATTATCTAGACCTCTTTAAGTTGTGTTGTAGGAGTCAAGACTGCAGGGGCAAAAGCTGATATTTTGGTTATTGCTGTTGCTGCAAGCATGAAATATTCCTTGGTCTCTGTTCCAGTGGTCTCGTGTCTTCTGTCAATAACTATGAAATTGTAGCAAGCTTACTTAACTAGCTCCGGAGCAGCACAATATTTCAGACTTTTAACAGCTCATGACCATTTTGAGTTCTTATATGTAACTGAAACTCCATATTTTTTTATTAGTATATTTGTCTTTTTTTAAACACCAGTACGAGGTATTTTAATTGCCATGATTTTGTAATAACTCTCGATGTCTGAGAGGGCAAGCTCCCAACTTTAGTCTCTATCAATATTAGTTTAATTTGCTTAGCATTCGTTTCCTTATGCAGAAACTTTAAAGTCAATTTTGGTTATCCCTAAAATTTTTTGAAGTTTCAATTGGAAACGCCTTCAGTGTATGGATTAATCTAGGGAGAACTGACTTCTTTATAATATTTCCCATTCATGAATATTCATTATTTTAAAATTTTCTTCTATAAATATTTGCACATTCTCTAATCATTTAGTTGTTACTTTGTTATGCGTATTGCTGTTATGAATGGTGTTATAGTCAGAGGTCGCAGTGAGAAAGATTATAATCAGGACACAGAATTTATAATATTATTTATGATGATTACCCAGTATTAGACATAAGAAAGTGCAGGAAATCTGTCCACAACAACAAAGTCTGTTCTGGGAAGGCCCAGAGGCCAGCAGTGGAAGCTAGAAAGTCTATGCCAGAAAGATGAAGGATCTGCGCTAGTAGTTTTAGGGTTCTGTAGTGGACCCAAAAAGCGACGCTCAAATAAGAACCAGGGCCACCCAAAAGTACCACAGCCACCCTCAGTGACAGTGAGGTCCCGCGCTCCTCCAACGATGAGAACAGTCAAGTACATGCCAGGAAGCCAGCGTGACAACTTCTCCTGGAGTTTAAACAGCAACCATCTTCCCCTCTGGAGCCAGGAAGCAATGCTCAACTTAAGGACCAGAGCTCCCCAAAGTGAACCGCAGCCACTCTCAGTGACGAGGTCCCAAGCTCCTCCGATGATAATGGCCAAAGTCATACTGGGGAGTCAGCCTGACAAGCTCCTCCAGGAGAACCAATGGCTCCAAACAACAGCACTTAGGAGAACCCACAACGCCACCGCTCTTCTTCTCCACGTCTCTCTTTATGCTGGCAACCTTCCTCAGGTGGGTTGTCTAAATGCAGCACCATGCAGATTTAATTCAGCTGGTGCCAAGTTGACCACCAGTTTTTAATCCATAACAAATGGCAACTTATTTTGTATGACATTGTCTTGTGGTTAATGGAGATATACAGGGACGTTATTACTTCTTATACATTAATCTTATACATGGCAAAATTATTTTGCCTTTCAGTTCTGAGTGTGCTATCTTGGATGTTCTATGTAAATTTTCATATCACCTGCAAATGATGGGAGAAAGATGTTTTTTAGATCACCACTATTGTCCTTTTCTATCTGTGTTAACAAAATCTGTAAAATTGTAGTAGTCGCAGAAAAGGTTCTGTTTGTTATATTCCTGACCTGAAAGGAAATCTCTCTTAAGTATATTTCCTCTACACATTTAGCATGTAGCCTTTGTCAAATTAAGAATATTAGAATTTATTAATTTTTATAAAAGCATTTTTTAAAAATTAAAAATTGGCATTGAACTTTAGATGGTATTTTAGCACTGATTGATATGATGGTTTCCCCTTTAATTAATATTAATATATTAATATCCGAATCACATAGATGTCCCTTGCATTTCTGGGAAAAATTCTACTTAATCATAAAGTGTTTAAAAAAATACAGCCTTACATCTAGTTGTCTAATCATGTTGGTTTTGCCTCCATGTGGACCATTGCACAGATTTGGCTCCGACAGGATGGAGTGGAGGGTCACCCAAGTGCAGATGTCATGCCTGGATTATCAGTTTTAGAAGGACCAACCTGGCTACAGTTTTGAGACTATGCTAGTGGACTAGGCTGGAGCTGGTAGCAAAGTTAGTTAGCCTAGTCACTTTACAAATCCAGCTCTGAAATGATGTCTTGGCTGCAGCAAAGAAGAAGAACAGGCTGGTTACTGGGTGTATTCTGGAGGTGGGGCTTATGGGATGTGCTGCTAGGTCCAGTTGCATGGGAAAGGAAAGGGAGTCATGTCTGGAGTTGAGCAGAGTTGTCATTAGATGAAATGAGGAATAATGCAGGTATAGTGGGTGGTGAGGTAAAGAAGTTGGTGGCTGTGACGAACAGTATACTTTGGAACATGGGAAGGACATCGGATATCTAATGAATTTATTGCCAGGACCAGAGGTCAGGCTTCTGTCAGCACTGCGTGAGGCCTTGCTGCAGAAATGCTCTTACGAAGGCCCAATCATGCCATCAATGCCCCTGTAATCCCTGCATACTATATGGATCAGGATTTTACATTTGTCGCTTTCACCATTGCTGTCATCTTCCTATCACTTCTGTGTGCAAACACAACTATGTAATCACTGCTTCTACCAAATTCTGCTACGGGCTCTGTGCTCCAAACCTGCAAATACAGGTTCTAGAATGTGATCTTTCCTCCAGCTGCTTAGCTCCTAATCTAACTCTCCAGCCGGTCTATCTGATGACTGGGAACACATGCTTGTGCTAAGCCACAAACAAGGTGGGTAAACAAGTGTTCAGATTTCTGCTTCAGAAAGAGAGAACTCATAAAGCATTATGTTTACAAAACACAACAAAGGTGATCAAAAGGTGCTGAGCAGCTAGAACATTTACCAAGTATCTATTATCTTTGTTCAGCCTTATTTTCCAGGTGTTGTTGCTTTCATCTCATACTTCAGATCCTTTTGTTCAAATAATGTTTTTTGTTTTTAAGATTCATCCATCACCAGTACGGAGATGCCTCGAAAAACTAAAAATCGAAATTCCATTTAACCCAGCTATCTCCCATCTAAGTGTCTTCGCAAAAGAGTTGAAGTCATCATAGTGCAGGTATAGATACACACCCTTCTTTATTGCAGGACACTTTATAATAAGTAGATCTTGGAAACGGCACATATATCCATCTACAGGTGAATGGATAAAGGAAGTGTGATATTTACACTCCGTTATAAAGAAAGATAAACTTGAGGCGTTCATAGGCAGAGAGTGCAGCTTGAGAATGTTGTAAAGTGAAATAATTTCCTTAGTTCCCTATTCCATTGTTTAAAAACTAAAAAATATTTTAATATATGGTAATTTGTTTCATTTATACTACTAGTTTCTCTTAGTTCATTGAAGAGAAAGTGTAGTGCTTTTATCTATTTGTTTATTTGTAAGAGTCTTTTTTGTCCATGACTTATACTGTGAGTAAAATTTGTCCATTCTTTTAAGATTATGCTGCACAGTGTATTTACTAATGTTATTCTCTACCTTGTTATGAAATTTTGTCTTATTTTTTCATAGAAATAAAAGAGTACTTTTTTTTTTGTCTTTTTGAGACAGGGTCTCACTATGCAGTTCACACTGGCCTTGAGCTCACTTTGTAGCCTAGGCTGGTCTCGAACTTGCAGCAATCCTCCTGCCTCAGCCTCCTAAGTGCAGAAATTACAGGCGTGTGCCACCACACCTGGGTAAAAAGAGTGCTTTTCAATACCTGCTTGTATTACATCAAAATAATAATAAAAATGATTCATCCATAATTTGCATGTTCTGTCCTTTTTGATTGTTGAGTATTAGTCTATTGTGCTACTTTTTTCTGGTTTGTGGATAGTTAGACGCTTTTCAGTTTAGGATTACTTTCCATAAAACTGCTCTGAACATAATTTTATAAATATTTGTGCTGACATGCTTTTATTTCACAAAAATAAGTATCTGAGAGTTGGTTGGCTGGGTTGTTCAATAGGTGTATGCTTCATTTTCTGAGGAATGGCTAGAACAGTCTTCAAGCTGATGGTACCATTTAATATACTAAAAGGGCTGTGTGATTGGCCCAGGTAATCCAGTCCCAGGCCTGTCTCACTGCAGAGTACCCCTCTCTGATGTTTCTTCCTTCCCTCTGGCCATTTCTCATCCTGCAAAGGCTCCCGTGCCTTAGACCCCTTACCGCCAATAAAAGGAAGTTTTCTGTGCTGCTTCATCTTGTACTGACCTCAGCCAAGTTCCTTCCATTCCCTGGACTTTGTTTCTCTTTTGAGGACGAGAAGCTTTGGAGGACGTGCTTAGTTCCCTTCCAGTGGTGATGTGTGAGCACATGTGAGCACGAGTGTGTGCATGTGTGTGTGCGCATGTGCATGTGTGTGTGCCTTTCCCATCTATGTTCTTTCCTGGTTTCCTTCCCATCTGTCACTTGACACCATGCAATTGATTACATTTCGTTAACTGCCTTGGAAACAGCTTGTATTTTTTAAAAGTCTTTAAATAAAATAAAGCTCCATTTTGCTAACAAATTTGAGAAGAAAAGTAGAAGGGAATGTGACATTCATTGAATAGCTCCTATGAACCATTTTTCTTACAGAAACAATCTTGTTTAATCATTGCAAGCAGTCTACAATGCAGTTTTTCTGAGTGTCGTTTTTGCCTAAGTTCCACTTTGCAATTCCCTCAGTAATAGTCAGGGGCCAGAGAAACACAGCCAACAGTATGCACACATACATAAGAGGAGACTTATTATGGGAGTTGGTTCTAGTGATGATAGGGGTGGGGACATCACACAATCTTCCATCTGCAAGCTGGGGGAGGTTGGAGTTGAAGACTGGGGAACCTGAAGACTGTGTGTCCAAGGGCTACAGATGAGGTCTTAGCTTGAGAAGGGAGAGGGAATCTGCCTTCATCTGTCCCTGTGTCTCTCAGAGCAGCCTGGATGATGGCCCCCACACTGGCGAAGCTGGATCTTCTCTACTCAGTCTACTGAGTCCAGAGGAGTTCTCATGTGGATGTGGACAGATGCCTTGTGCGTACAGCTCTCTCTCTCGCTCTCTCTCTCTCTCTCTCACCATGAACCAGTCACTTTCATTTTCTCAGTGCCTCACATCTCTTATTTTTAAAGTTAGAAGATGACTGCCAAGTATCAAACACAATGAACACTAAGATCAGCCCAGACGCACGAGGTGAAGAGTGCAAAAAACAGAGATGGTGAGGTAGGTGCTCAGAGTGCTGCCCAGGGCAAGGCTGAGGACACAGCGCTCCATCTGCCCTGGGAAAGAGACCCAGAATGTAGACTGCTGGCCCTGATTGGAGGCTAGGGAGGTGTCCCAGCTGCCAGCCTCCCTACACACAAAGCCTGAGCTCCACTCAGCCTCTCTTGGCTCCTAGGAGCCAACACTACTGGAGTTCTGTGTAATCAGTGGCTGAAGGCATCACCAAGAAGAAGAAAGGATGAGGAGAGAAGCCGGGACCCCAGAGCCCATGTAACCAATGAGACCATGAGTATCCCACCCCGGCCATCTAAGAGGGATGTGCCCTGTGCTCCTAATGTAGCATGTGCCCCTCCAGCACCATCTGGGATGTGTTTTCAAGGCAACCTTGGAAACTGCAGCTCCAGCCAGGAGGAAATTTAGGACTTTATTAAGTTGTGCCTGGCCTGAGACTCAGGGGAGTGGGTCTGCCTTCCCCACACAGCCATGTTTGCCAGTGGCAGGGTCCTGAACTGTTCTTGTAAAAGACACCCCCACCCAAGAGGTAAACAGACATGTGTGCCAGCAGGTCAGCTTCTCATCTCCTCCTCAGGCCTGTGAGGCTATATCCTGTGCCTGCCAGGCTTCTGGTACCCTGCCCAGTCTACCAGGTGAGACCTCCAAACACTTAGGGTGAGCTGCTATGACAAGCACTGTCACCTGCTCTGGACAACCTCTCAGAGGGATGTGATCACCCCTTTTTGCTCTTTTGTCAATTAGAAAACTGAAATGTTTTGAGATTCAACACATTAGCCAGTGTTGCATAGCTAGGACAGTACAGACCCGAGAGACACAGACCCAGTCTCCTCACCCAGCGTCAGACCTCAGCTGGCTCTGAGCCACACCTCCCAGCTGCCCCTCTGCACTGTCCCAGGCAAGGTCACGGCCCAGGCTGGTTCTGCCCACTGGATGCTGCGCCCTCTTCTCCCACAGCTGGGGGCTGAGCCTTGTCCTCCAGGGCAGATGACACTGCTTCCTTGGTGGATTCTGTGCCCAGGCTACCTCGTCCTGCTCCCACCTGGCCCGAGTGCCATCCTCTCCCACTGAACTTGGTGACCCAAAGTTTTCATCAGTGGTCTTGCAGTGACACAAAACCCATCCCTCATACTCCACTGTTTCCATGCCACACACGAGGCACCTTTGAGGACACCCCCGGGGAGCTGATAATTGAGGGGACATCTGACTTCAAAGCTAGGAGCGGCCCCAATGCTGCCAGTGGACTCCCAGGGTGCGCTCAGCCCAAGCCCTGTTCCCCCATCCCGGGTGAGCTGGGATCCAGCCAGGCAGGAGCTTTGAGTTCTGGAACAAAGTACTCGGTGAACAGCTGAGCGTCTCTGGAGCCATGGTGTTCCATTCCTTCCCTGTCGAGTACCATGCAGGGCTTCTCAAATTCTAGGATAAAGTACTTGTTGCCCTGAAAATATATGGTCACCTTTCCAGCAGATTCCTTCCTTACCATCACACTGGACAGTGGCAGCGTGGGCTGCTCTCTTCCCAGCCCAGGTCTCTGATCCACAGTGGAAGAGCAGTCAAAGCATTGCGAGGGTGTGAATGTACACGTGTGTGCATGCAGAAGTCACACCCTGGGGGCACAGGTAGAACTCAGGAAAAACCACTACCTCTGAGGAAGGCCAAAAACTCACTCAATTACAACTTCACGGAGCTCCAGCTCCTGCCAGGTAGTGTCAGGACTGGGATAATGGTGGGCAAAGCAGCGGGTTGTGTTAGATTTCTGCTGCTGTGATGGAATAGCTGATGTAAATAATTTAAAGGAGGAAAGGTTTGTTCTGGTCATGGTTCCAGAGGCTTCAGTCCCTGGTCAGCCAGCTCCACTGCTTTTAGGCCAGCAATGAGGCAGACACATGGCGGAAGGGCATGGCAGAGGAAAGCAGCTCACCTCATGCAGGTCAGGAAACAAAGAAGGGAAAGAGCCTCAGAAAAAGAAGTTGGAGATCACACATATTCCACAAGGTCACAACCCCATGACTCACTCCCTTCAACTAAGCCCCACTGCCTCTGCTTCCATCACATTATGATCCTTCGGTGGATGCATTCACTGATGAAGTTAGGGCCTCAGGATCCAAACACCTTTCAAACATCCAGCAGCTCTGAGTACATGAACCCTCTAGGGGACATTTTAGATATAAACCATGACATGTGTCCTTGCTCATAGAGTGTAGACAAAATCACACTGGTGAATATATGATTACAAGCTTGGAAAATGTTAGGGAGGACAACACGAGCTAATGGAGGCAAAGTGAAAGAAAAGTTGAAGGGTGTGCAGAAGGATCATGGGAAGAGAGGAGAATCAAGCAGGGACGCAGCTGGTGCAAGGACCCCAGGGGAGGGAGGAACATGGCCCTTTTGAGGAGGGGAAGAAATGCAGGGAAGCTAAGCACAGAGAGGCAGGTGGAGGAGTCTAGGTTAGGGACATATCCTTCCTCATAGAAGCAGTGGGGTGCCGTTAGATTACGAAGCAGGAGAAACATCTTCAGACTTTGGCTTAGGAAGGCCACTCTGACAGCCTTGCCAGGAGTACGAGGCTGGGAGAGGCAGAAGAAGAAAGGCCACAGGGATCTGGGAGGACTCTACATCATTTATGCAAAGGAAGGTGGCTTTTTGGCTAGGAGTGGTGGTGAGCGAGGTGGTA
>RJWT010044105.1:0-11852 GCA_004365215.1 Cuniculus paca
AACTAGCTGAATGCTGCTGTGTCTGCGAGCGTGACTGAGGAGGCTGTGGGCTGAGCTGGGTGTCCTGGCCCGGTGTCAGTCCTTGCTCCATCTCACTGTCCCCACCACCCACACTCCATGCTGTCCCTCGACATCCCATTGTGACTGCAGTGTCTGTACTCCCCCAGTTTGCCCTTGCCCCAGTCTGGGCGCCAGAGCGGTGCAGTGGATTGGGCCAGGTATGGTGTGTGTGTTGGGTCGCTCCTGATCCATCTCTACCCCTGCCCTCCTCCAGAGGACCACAAGCTGGTGTTCCTACAGCAGGGTCCCCTGCTGCTGGTGGCCATGTCACGGACTCCTCAGTCAGCTGCCCAGCTCCGAGAGGAGCTACTAGCCGTGCACGCACAGATTGTGAGCACACTGACGCGTGCGAGCGTGGCCCGCATCTTCGCACACAAGCAGAACTATGACCTCCGCCGCCTGCTGGCGGGCTCAGAGCGCACGCTGGACCGGCTCCTGGACAACGTGGAGCGCGACCCCGGAGCCCTGCTCCTGGGCGCAGTGCGCTGCGTGCCGCTTGCTCGCCCGCTTCGGGAAGCGCTGGGCACGTTGCTGCGGCGCTGCACGGCACCCGGCCTGGCGCTGTCTGTGCTGGCAGTTGGCGGCCGACTGATAACAGCAGCCCAGGAACGGAACGTGCTGGCCGAGTGCCGGCTGGATCCAGCTGACCTGCAGCTGCTGCTCGACTGGGTGGGGGCGCCAGCCTTTGCAGCGGGTGAGGCCTGGGCACCCGTGTGCCTGCCCCGCTTCAACCCGGATGGTTTCTTCTACGCTTACGTGGCCCGCCTGGATTCCATGCCTGTCTGTCTGCTGCTGCTTGGCACCCACCGGGAAGCCTTCCACGCCATGGCCGCCTGCCGGCGCCTGGTGGAAGACGGGATGCGCAGTCTCGGTGCCCTGCGTGCCCTCGGGGAGGCTGCCAGCTTCTCCAGTGCCCAGGAAGCCAGCGCCCCTGCCTACAGCGTGCAGGCTGTGGGCGCACCTGGCCTCCGGCACTTCCTCTATAAGCCACTGGACATCCCAGACCATCATCGCCAGCTGCCCCAGTTTACCAGGTGGGCCCAGACCCTATGGGCAGTAACCCCGGTAGGAAGATTTTCTAACCTGGAGGGTCAGCATACTGTGGATATGACTTAGACAGGATACCCAGGGATGTTCTCGAAAAAACAAATAGAACATCTCTCTGATGACACAGGCACAGCCGCCAACCTGGGGAGTCCCTATTTTAGTGCAGAGAAGAACATCGTACTTAGGAAGCCCCTTAGTTTGATGGGGGATAGCGCGGTTGCAGTCACTGAGAATCCTCAGGTTTATAGGAAAGACTTGCTCTGTAACTTAGTTAAATTCCCTAGACAGAGAGAAGGTGGGTCAGCCAAGTAGGCCCTCGACTAACCTTGTCCTCCACCTCCCTCCAACACGGCAGCCCCGAGCTCGAGGCCCCATACAGCAGAGAGGAGGAGCGGCAGCGGCTGTCGGACCTGTACCACCGCCTGCACGCTCGCCTGCACAGCGCCTCCAGGCCCCTGCGCCTCATTTACCACGTGGCTGAGAAGGAGACACTGCTGGCTTGGGTGAGTCGGACAGGGCCGAGAGTGAGTTAATTCCCCACTGGAAGC
The DNA here is from genome assembly GCA_004365215.1 of Cuniculus paca. Classification (NCBI taxonomy): domain Eukaryota; kingdom Metazoa; phylum Chordata; class Mammalia; order Rodentia; family Cuniculidae; genus Cuniculus; species Cuniculus paca. The sequence continues at coordinate 1,656 of RJWT010044105.1, forward strand.
CTCCTTTCCATGAATGTAGCCCTTCCCGTCACAGTACCCTTCATCAAGCGCACCAAGCCCTCGCCTGGGCTGTGCCTTGCCTGCAGCTCTTACCTGTGTGGTACACACGCATCTTTGAACCTCACAAGGATTCATTGCTGCCTCCAGCCCTGCATTATTCCTGTCCTGTTTGCTTTTCCTCCATTCAGCAGTGCAGTGTCTTTGACTTTCAAGAGACCCCATTTACAACTGTCACTGCCTGCCAGTTCTGTTCCCCACCAGTGCAGTTTTGATTCCGTGAGTCCCCAGCACTCCGCGAATACTACAGGCTTGGTCCCACACTGTGCCCTCTCTGGGGGTGTCCATTCTTCCCTGGGCTGCTGCTTCATTTCTTGTAGGTCTGTAAAGGTCAGCTATAGAGGGAGGCCAATCAGGATGATCTGACCGCATAGAAATGGCACCTCTCCCGGGCTCTGCAACTTATTTCTTAAATAATTTACTGTATATTTGTTATGTGTCAGGACTTGTTCTAGGCTGAGGATTTTTAAAATTACTTTAGATTTTAATTTTCAAATAAGTTCAGACCTAGAAGTTGCAAAAATACAGTGCAAAGGCTTCCCTCAAAGAGTTCCTTCACCTAGTTTCTCCAAAGATTAACGTCCTGTGAAACCACAGTAACATACCAAACATCAGGAAGTTATAAACTGGTTCATTAGCATTTAGCTCAGAGATTTCATTCAGCTTTTATCAGTTATCCTATCTATGTCCCTTTAATAGTCCAGAATCCAGCCCCAAATCAAATGGTAGGTTGATTTATTGTGTCTCTCTGGTCTTATTTATTCTGGAACAGTTCACCAGGTGTGTGTGTGTTGTCTCATGGCTTTGGCACTTTTGAAGACAGTGAATCAGCTTGCAGAATGCCCCTTGTTTTTGTCTTTTTAATGTCAAGTCCTGACCAAATTGAGGTCATGTGTTTTGGGCAAGAATCTCAGAAGTGACATGCATCCTTCTCTGATCGTGTCAGGGCACATGCTGTCAGTCTGTCCCATCATCGATGCTGTCAACCTTTTCACTTGAACTAACTGTGGCTATGACATTAGTTAGTGTCCTGTTCATCATCCTACTTTCACCCACTAATTTTAATATTCATTAATATTTTAACTTACAGTAATTACTAGTTTGGTATTTGTGCAACAGTGCATTTTCTATCTCCGTCTCTATTCTTTTACATTTATTGTTTGAGACTCTAGCATATGAAGACATTTCTCTTCTACTTATTTGTTGAAGTTTTACTTTCATGCAAATAATGATAGTGTGGGTTTTTCTTTAATTCATTGGACTACATTGTTTTCCTGGCATTTATTTTGGTTCTGCACTTGTCTCTGATTGAGCCAGTGGGAGTTCCTAGGTCACCAGGCGAGTCCCTCTGTGTCTGACATGTGCCTTTTGTAAATGCTGTTGACTTGACTGTCTCCATGTTGGTGCTGGATGGAGCCATTTTTCCAAGGAGTCTTTGTGCCTTTTAGTGAAGACAGGCATTTAGAAACCAAGATGCAGTCGGCCCAGGATTTGAAATCAAGTGGTCAGCGGAGGCCTTCCTAAGATAGCCTCTATGGAGAGAGAGGTAGTGAGCCATGTAGGTGTCTGGAAGAAGAGTACCCATAGCAGAAGGGAAGGGCTCTGCAAATGCAAGGAGGTGGGACCGAGCCAGGCTGTGTTTAAGGAACAGCGAAGAAAGAACAGAGGGAACCAAAGATAGAGCAATGGAAATAGCACCAGAAAGGACTGGTGACCATGACTGGGTCAAGTCTCTCAGGGTGGTGTGAGGATTAAATTGAGTTCTTCTTTATATTCTGCCCAGGCAATGAATGATTAAAAACAGTCCCATGGGACTCAGAACAGGGCCTTTTGTCCAGTACAGGGTGCCTCTCAGTTCACGAACTTAATTCTTGCCACGATTCTGGTTGCAAACCGAATTGGATGAGAACCCAATCAAATTCAGTGGTTAGGTTCAGTGTGGACCTTATGGGGAAATTCGATTCAGTTCTCACCCAATTAGGTTTGAGACTAGAATCATGCCAAGGACGAAGTTCGCGCACTGAGGCACCACTGTGATTGCTTACTGAGCGTTAAGCATTGTTATTTTTACCTCTAGTCCACTGATAAACTGAAGGCCCAAGGAAACCACACATAAACAGCCTTTATCACCCAGTTGAAGCCAGTGGGTTCGGCTAACCTCTAGGCCCCACTGAGAGCCCCTGGCCCATCAGTGACCCAAAAATATCAGCTCCCCTGTCACAGCCTAGTGTTGAAACAGCACCAGATGGGCATTTCTGCCAGGTACATCTTCCAGGCTGCAGGAAGCAAACGTGGGGCTGGGTTAGGTTAGGCAGGGTGGTCCACAGTCAGCTCTATCCTGACTCTGCCTTTTCTCAAACCCCTAGGTGACCTCCAAATTCGAGCTCTATACCTGCCTCAGCCCCCTGGTGACTAAAGCAGGTGCCATTTTGGTAGTGACCAAACTCCTGCGCTGGGTGAAGAAAGAGGAGGACCGGCTCTTCATCCGTTGCCCACCCAAGTACTCCACACCCCCAGCCACCTCTGCGGACCAGGCTCCCCACAATGGCTTGTTCACTGGACTCTGAATGATAGCGCTCAGACTGCTGGGAGGGGCCACGTTGGCTTCTGCCTTCTGTCCCCACTCTGAAAATGTGATGGGGATCTGTTCATGGCTGGTACCTGTCTCCTTGAGCAGTCGGGCAAGATATGACAGCTGTCCACAAATGGGAGATGGGTGGCAGCAGCCAGGGGCACAGCATGCCCTTCTAGTCCCTTCATGCACCTCCACCTCTAGAGAAAGTCCTAGATCTCCTCCCTCTGCCTCCTTACCGTGGATGATGGTCCAGTCTCTGTCAGGGACTGTCCCTTCTAAACCTGCTTCAGAAGTCTCTTTCCCATTGAACTGAGCCCCGAATGTGCAGGGCTGGCCAGATCTCAGGGGTGAGCAGTAGGGGTTCTAGAACTGGGACTGCAGGGTCAGCCTGTGCCTATTACCAGCCTGAGGGTATTTAGAAAAAGGAAAAACTGCATAAAAGGCCTAAAACTAAACCCCACAAGAATATTCCTTTGCCCTTTATCTGAATCGTGCCCCAAAAATGAGCCACATTAATGATGACTGCTCCTAGTATTAATGAGAAGGGGGCCTCTGGTACCCACCTGTGTAACACAAGGTATACAGAACCTAAGTTCTCACGCAGTGGCTGGAAAAGGAAGCGTAATTTGCTTCTAAAGCCAATCTTACTTACCCTTCACACAAGTAACTCTCATGGGCTCGATAATGAAGATTTGCAAATGGAAAGGGATTCAAACTCATGCACCACTACACATCACATGGGTATTTGTCCCGGGGCTGGGAACCTGCAACAACACAAGCAATTTGTAAAGGCGAGATCTCCGAGAGTTTGCATGTGTGTACAACCTCATTCCCCAACTACCCAGTACACCAGTACTGTTCTTGTTTGTCTAAAACCAGTTATGGCCTGGTGAGTATACACATGTGTGCTGGGGTTCGGCAGGGGCGCCGCAGATGTTCTGCGCGTGCTCAGTGAATACCGGATTCCTGCGCGTGGCGAGCTAATGGCGTGAAGCTGTTAAGCACGCACGCGCACTATCTTTCAGTCCTGCGTGGTTGGTTGGTTTTTTTAAACCAATCGTTAAAGGCACAAGAGCAAGACTTGCGTTGAAAAATGGCGGAGAACTTTGAGCGTTTGTCGGAGGAGTCATCGGAAGCCGTGGAGGAAGGTGAAGGTAGTGAGGGCCAGTGATCAGCTCTCTTCCCCACCGGAGACAGATGGGAGGGAGGGTTCGACCGTGTAGTAACAATAACAAAATGATGGCATCAGTAGCTTTCTGAAAAGTAAAATTTTATTATTGAAACTTTGAACTGTTCCACAAAGTGGAAATAAATAACATGCACATTCTCATCACCTAGGTTAACTTTTGTCAGGCTTACTCACTTGTTCAGTTATTTTTCAGTAAACAAATAGTTCATATGTATTTCTTCAAATGAAACGGGGCAAAGGGTTAAGGGGAAAAAAAAGTAATCTTGCTGCTGGCACGCCTAAGAAAATTAGCGGGTTTTCCCAATATCAGCATTTCACGCCCAGCCTAGCTAACACTATATGGATTCTTAATCGAGAATGGCTTTCCCCTCAGACAACTTCTCAAATTTCACTTGTTTGATGATGACAATTGGTTCCCCAGGTGAGGCTGGGGTGGGGTGTCGGTGGTAATTCTGCCTAGAAACTATTGGAAATTATAGACCCGTGGGAAGGGAGTGGGGTTCCTATGGTCATAATCCACTAGTATGCCTCTAGCAATTTTTTTAGAGATTTTCAGAATACAGCCAAGTAGAGAAAATAGCATGAGGAATATCCATGCATCTGTCACTGATTCAACAGATACTCAGTTTCCTGCCCTTCATTTATCTGTGTCTCCCCTTCCTGCACTCTCTAAATCAGTATAATAATAAACACATTAGATTGCATCTTGTCAAACTTATGTTTGCAGACATCAAAATAATTACTTGTCTATTACCTGTCCTAGGGCATGAACTCCATGAGAACAGTTTACTGTTGTCTCCCCAATACCTAAAGCAATACAGAGTTGGCACACAGATGGTGGTCTGTAATTTTTGATGTATGAATAATGAAATAACTTTCACCCAAAGCGTTGTCTTAGAGCCAACTTTCAAAAGAAAAAAGGACAAAAATTAGATACATTAAGTATATAATATAGCTGCCACCGTGATTTAAAAAAAAAACAAACTACCTTTCAGATTTCCTCAAAATTGAATTTATTATCTTCAGCAATGGAGAATATTGGAAAACAGTGAGTTAGGATTTCTAACCCATCATATGAGCTTTATGTAAAGGAAGGGATAATATCTAGCACTGATGATTCTGAGGCAATACATCCCTTCTCTTGCCTCACCAGGAGAACTGATCAGTAAAGGTTTTGCTGTAATTTGGAAGAGTATTTGTGGCATCTAAAATGCTTTCCACATCTGCAGTCACCATACTAATTATAGGAAAGTACGTAGTTGCATGGACCAGGTACTAGAGTGTTAATGGAGGCCAAATACAAGAAATATTCATAGAAATGGCTAAATCTATATGTCCATGCATGCTAGAGTGCCTGGGAGGGGAGCGGATCTTTTTTTTTTTTTGAGAGATAAAAGTAATTTTTAATGGATAGGGTCATTATTCAGCCATGCATGACTGTCAAATGCCTATGATTCTAGCACTTGGGAGGCTGAGGCAGGAGGATTGCTGTGAGTTCACAGCCAGCCTGGGCTACATTGTTCAAGTTCAGCCTGAACTACATAGTGAGACCCTGTCTCGAAAAAATGAGAAAAATACAAAATAAAAAATTACCCATTGACACAGAAAAAGCCCTTTAAAAAAAAGTCATGAAAGCCAGCTGGGATTGAAATAGGAAAGTGTAAGTGTGTATAGCCTTTTGTGTGTTAAATGGAAAAATAGCTGAAAGTTAATAGCCTATCAGGTAACTCTGGACAAGGGACTCAAATTTTGGAGGTGATGAAGAGGTGGAGGCATTTGTGTGTTTTATTTTTCTTTTAAAAATTTAGGTGGTACTATGTAATTTTAAAATATAAGGGAGGAGAAGGAAAAGTTGGCATCCGAGGATCATATATTAATATTGGGTCAGGGTTAATATCCAGAGTTTTATGGTTGTACTGTGGTTATTTTGCAGATTCTCTCTGTATATAAGAAATACATGTTAGACTATTAAGGAGCAATGGGCCATAATGTCTGCAATTTACAGTGCAGAAACAAAGATAGGGAACCTGATACAAGGTCAAGTGGAAGCACTGTTGCCTATTTCTACAACTTTTGTGTATATCTGAAACTATTTCAAAATAAAATATTTAAAAGGGAACTCACTCTGAAGACTGTTTTCTCTTGTAACACGGAATTTAAACATTTTTAATCAAGATGTTAGATTGTTTAAAAGATTTACTTATCAGTAGCCCTTGTCTTTATCTTATGACTAATTCTAGCAAAGAAGTAGGAAAAATACAGATGGAGCTTTTGCAGAAAGTTGCAAAAGTCAGCTGCAAAAGATGTGGGGACGATCAAGAAAAATTATATTTGGTAGTATTACAGGTTGATTATTCATCTTACTAAGTAGGAGTAGGGGTTACTAGAAAATGTCCTAAAGTAATTGAGACTCTATGAAGTACCTACAAATGAAATGTCAAACCTTGCTCAAAGATACAACTGAAACAAATATGGATGAATATTAACAATTATAACAATATTAATTGTCATTAGTACATTGGAGTTCAGCATGGTATCGCTTCATATGTCCTTTCATATCCTTTGGAAATTTTTCATAAAATATTAAACCACAAACACCTCTCCATGTACTTACTAAAGTGCTTTGTGTTTTGCTTTGAAACATGAAGAATGTCTTCATAATTAAAATGTATCAGGAGGAAACACCCTGCTGCTCGTGGTTAACTCTGAACAGCAAGATTTAGGCCCAAGGAGTGAAGGGAAAGTTTTATTTTTAACTTCACATGTTTTTGTGGCATGTAAAATTCTTGAATGTTATTCGAGTAAGAAAGGAAGAAAGCAATATGTGATATTACAAGATTTGAATGTTGTAAGTAAACTGGCAGTGACTCTAGAAGGGGACGGACTGACAGAAGAGGCTGGTGGTGACAGGAGACTTATTTTCATTTCCATATTCTATATTTGTTTATAATTTAGGTAACTAGAAAATTAAAATGCAAAATTAAACTAATGTATTGTAATTTATGAAAGACTTCAGGCCAGGCAAAAAATGTCACCAGACATTTCAACAAAATTTAATAAACTCAGATTAAAAATAACTTACCATATAATTTTAATGACTGTAAAGAATTCCATCCTCCAAATGTGCTGTAAATAATCCCCTAAGATATATTCAGGTTACTTCCACAGTTTAAGATTGCAAATAATGAAACAATGAACAGTTGCCCACCATCCATAACTATTCCTCTAAGAGGCGTTCCTGAGAATGGAATTTCTGATCCAGAAGAGAGGAGGATAATTTTGATATTTACTACCAGAAAGTATGGAATGAAACTTTTTCCTGTCTACCAGATTGGCAAAAAATGGAAAGGATTAAAAACATAATTTGGCTGCCAGGTGTGGTGCTGCACACCTGTAATCCCACACTCAGAAGGCTAAGGCAGGAGATGTCCTTGAGTTTGAGGCCAGCCTGGACTACATAACAAGACCCTGTCTCAACAAACAAACAAAAAAATTACAACTTGGTTAATAAGATATAGAAAAGTTACTTTATGGACCTTAAAAAGGTAGGAGACAGTTTCACAGTATCAGTCAGATTTGACGATAGACATCCCCTCTGATGCAGCGAGTAGACTGTTACGGTTTGTGTGATGGTTTGTGTTTGGATGTTCCCCCGAAGCCTCATGCAGTCATGGAGGGTGGGCCTTTCAAAGGCTGCTGAATCTATCATTTGTGATTGTTCATTGTCTAGTGCTAGGATTGGCAGTGTGAGCTCTGGGGCAGGAAGCTGGCATACAATGTAAGGGAGGGAAGGAGGTGTGCTTCTGCCTTCGCCCTTTTCACTCGTTCATTGTGGCCGCCATGAACGGCTGCCCCTAGCCACACCACCCTGCCTTGGAGCCAGCTGAGTATGGACAGAAACCTCCCCAAACTGTAAACTAAATAAACCTTTCCTTCCCTAATTTTGATAGGCATTTTGTTCCAGCAAGGACAGAAAAGTAACCAAGACACATGGGCAGTATCCTAGGCGTGTAGAGTAGATACATTCTGACAGAAGCACAAAGAAGAAAGTGCAAGGATGGTGCACCAGGTGAAATTGTGTCCCTCCCCAAGTATAGGTCCACTAGAACCTCAAACTATGACCTTATTTGAAAATAGGGTCCTTGCAGATATAGCAACTTAAGATGAGGTCATTCTGGATTATGGTGGGCCATAATTCAAGGGCTGATGTCCTTAGATAACAAAAAAGAAATATGGACCTCCCCCCACAAAGAGAAAGGAATGTGATGACAGACACCCAGAAGACTCCATCTTTGGTGCCTTGGTACAGCAGATGAGAAAATGAATACAGATGGTCATAGTGGCATTGTCTGAAATGGGAAAAGAAGGGAAAGAACCTAAGTGTTTCAAAGTAGGAGACTGCTCTTAAGTAAACAGTAAAGCACCATGCAGTGGTAGGCGCTATCTAATGAACACAATATGTGAAACATCACCTAAGATTCACTACCATTCACATAGAAAATGGAACCTATGCTAGTATATGAATTATATAGTTTGTAACAGTGATCTCTGAGAAGTGGAATGGGGAAGCTTCAAGTCTGAGGGTGAGGGACTTTTAACGGCGCACCCTGGTTGGGTAAGCATTTCTGTGGTCTCTTTGTAGCTACTGTGTGCTTATGAGCAGTTGTTCTATTTATTTACTTTTTGTTAGTACATGTTTGTAGCCTGCAATGACTGCATATGTCACTGGGAGTTGGCACATGTACAGAACACATCTTACTTAAATTATCTTTTTGTCCCATATCCTTCCATCCCTCCCTGCTCCTTCCAGCTTTTGAGCTGTCATTCTTCACTGCCTAATTTCCCTTGGAGTAGCACAGATCCCTGGAATTTGAGCTTTTAGCATTGTTTTAAAAAGTTTAAGATGTTTATAACATAAAAATATTTTCCTGTGTTTTGTTATTGAATTTGAAAAGTGGCAAAGGCTCAAGTTAAAAATACATAGAAGTATATATGATGAAAAGTGCATTTGTTTGCGAATCAGATGAGGTCTGTTCATTGCTGCTGGCTGATACATGCCTCAAGTCTTTTTGTAATATAGGTCTTCCCTCCCCCTCAAGCTCTTCTTTGCAGATTTTTCCTTGTGGGCTTTCCCAGTTTGATGTTGATCACATCTCCACCGGTGGTCACCTGCCCTGTGTATTTCTTCTGGGTTACTATTAAAATAGGAAAAGCAGTATTTTTTTATTTTGATTTTTCTATTTTTTGTGGCCCTTTTTGGAAAACAAATCCTTCATAAACAGGGTTATGTTTTTCCATCAGAAATCATGTAATATGCAGTCAGTCATCTGCTTTTTAATGTATGCAGCTAGGAATAACCATTTCCTAGGTGCAATAATTCATCAGAATTTGCACATGATTGGGCAGTAATGATGTTAATGAAATCTGTCCACCTGACTACATTTTGTTGAATACCAGCAGTAGCCAGAGTACATCTGTCCCTCACCAAGTTTCATCAAGGTGATATCTGAGGTTTCTTTTGACCCCTCCCAGAGCAGCTGACCATTAGAGGTCCTGATTCACACACCAGGAACCTCAGGGACACAGGAGCAGGATCCTGCACAGGTGCTGCTCTGGCTGGAAACCTGGCCGACAGCTCAGCTTCGCCTCCAGCCCAGGGCTGTCTGCAGATCGCACAGGGACTTCCTGCCTCCCTTTCCAGATGGGCCTGAGCCTTTCCTCACTGTTTCTGGTTTTCATCTCCACAGGTCAAGCCAGATTTTTGCCTGAAGACTTGCTGGCAATGGTGAAAAAGCTGCAGAAAGGTCATGTATCTTGTGTCTAATCCTTGGCAGGGTTTTGAGTTGAAAAATATGGTTTAAACTCAGACCCCTTGACTCACAATATTGGCAAATCATCTCATTGCATTTATAGATATATGACTGAAATATACCCCCATATAATATAGTACCATTGTTTAAACTTCAGGGAGCCTAAGAGGATGGAAAAACATACCCTGAACACACACACACACACACACACACACCACACACCACACACACACACACATCCAGTCAGCCACTTCCCTGACCCATGGGCCAGCAGCAGCTGTTTTAACATTCTTAAGTATCTTTCCAGAGATTTAAAGAAAATACATACTCTCTGGTGTATACTTTTTGTCTTGCCTTTTTATGTACAAATGGCAGTGCGGGCTGCTCTGCCCCATACCTTGCTTGTTGAGAAGAACTTGGGAATGAGTTTGCATCCAGTACCCACATCACAGCTGGAGCAGAGTGCTGGTTGCGTTTGAAGTTAGACCCCTGCTTATTCTCAATTGCTACCACCCATCAGTCTGCTCCCAACAAGAGAGAACCCTCTTGCCCCTACTCTGTGGTTG
>RJWT010044106.1:0-11840 GCA_004365215.1 Cuniculus paca
AGCTAGAGGATTATAAGACAGATAATGATTTTGCTATCTTCCTAACTCTTCCTAGATCATTCAACACATCAAATATGATCGGTTTAAAAGATTATAAAAGCAGTAGCAGAAACTTGAATTCTTCCTAAGTCTAGAAAAAAACAGTAAAAGATGTTACACTAATGTTCTTCTCTGGAAATAATAAAGATAAAACATGAGTATCTTTAATAGAATTCAGTGTTATGTTGCTTACTGAAACATTTTATAGATTTCATTACTAGAGTCTTCTATTCCCTCAAGTTAGCAGAAAGGTTTTAATTATGAAAATTAAACTTTAAAGGTTATAAACGAACTCTTTGATGTACCATTTTGCTTTTACTTAAAGCTTTATAAAATACTTGATTTCTTTCACAAATGTATACATTTTCTATATACTGTGAAACCAGTGATATGTTAGAAAAGATTATGAATTAAGAGATGATATGCCAAATAACCATACAGTTTTTACTGGTGTTATTTGGTAACAAAAAAATTTTTTTTGTGGCAGGGGGGTATTTCAGACAGGGTCTCACCACGTAGATCAGGCTGGCCTTGAACTTACTATGTAGCCCAGGATGGCCTCGACACTTGCAGTGATCCTCCTGCCTCAGCCTCCCAAGTGATGCGATTGTAGACATGTACTACCACGCCCAGCGATAACACAATTTTGTAACAGAAAATGCTTACATTGGCTTGATACTGTTCTAGAATCACATGACCTGGAAACTCTGGTTCTGGAATAGCTGCAAATCGCCGAATAATAACTAATAGTGTTTCAAGGCCAGAAAGACGGAGCTGGTCACTGTGATCTGTGGCAGCCATAAAAGCCATGCGAATTAAGTCAGCAAGATGGAGCACCAGAAAGTCGCCTATAAGATTAAAAGTATCTTATTAAGAAAAAGAGACATTGAACTAAAATTTGTGTTTAAGTGATAATTTCTCCTTTCAATTTCATAGCCTAAACCTTTTAGGTAATCCTGATTTGACTGTTTTATTTTACACTGTATTAAGTACAGACTTTAAAGTTGAATTTAATGCACATTCAAACGCACGTGCACGCACATGCACTCCTCCCTTCATCGCCCGCCCATCTCAAACTGAATAATTACATGGAACTATTCAAAAGCCAAAAGCAGAATCAGCATCCTTTACAAGAGTACTAACAGTCTCTAACAAATATTTTTGTTCAGACTTTCTGATAAAAGTTCATTAGTTGGTATTAGAGTCTTTGGGTTCTGATGAGTCAGACAGTAATTTAGTCTCTTCTTGTCAAACTGAAGCTAAGAGACTTAATGTTCCTTAAAAAAATTATGTGGCTCTTTATATGGACTAGATTTTCTTATTGTTGCATATCTTGCCAAACATAAAAATGGTGGGAATATAAACAACATCTCTAGCAATAGAAATAATGAGAATTCCTTTTATTCCTACAAGACATTCTCTGGTAGGAAAATTCTGAGAAAAGATTTTAAGAAAATCATTTAACAGTGTTTCAGAAATGTTTAGGGACATATCCGATCTTTGCCAAGAATGTATCTGAGACTAATTTAAAGAATAGAGTTATAGTTCACACTGAAGAGCTTAGGTATCTTAGTGAGTGCTAGGTACTATTCGATTCTATTTTACTTTATTTTATTTTTGTAGTGCTGAGGACTAAATCTAGGGCCTTGAGCATGCTAGGCAAACACTCTACAAGAGCCACATCCCCAGCTCTCAACTACGATTTTAATTGGAAGCACAGGAATTAGAAATAAAAAAAAAAAAAAAGAGAAAAAGAAACAGTACATACACATACAGGTAAAAAAGAAGATTGAAAAAAACTAAATAAAATCAAACAAGAAGTCAAAACGGTCTTATACTCAGGAACTGTTTACATTGAGATATGTCCCAATGTTTCCACGTAGTATCATGTCACAACCAAAAAAAAAAATCTGTCAGCAAAAACTGGTAAAAGTTATGATACAGAAAATAACTTTAGGGAACTAGTTAATGAACACACTATTTCCCAAGAAGACTATTTTCTATAAACTTAACTCATTTCATATACTCATTAAGCAAAAGTGAATGTAAATTTAAACTTAATCATTAAAAATGTGTTTAAACATTTAAAAATGTACTAACATATGGCTTACATAAATATTGTAATCAAGCTTCATAACTGAAACAATAAAAATAACCTTTTAGTTTTATTATTATCTTTGCAGTACTAGGGACTGAACAAGGGCATTGTATATACAAGTGTTACCGAGATGTATCTCTAGCCCTAGTTTCATTTTTTGAGTTAATACTAAAACCTAAGCAGATAGCACTATTACTTAGGTCATTTGGTCGTCTCATTAATATGCCACTTACTTCTTGAATCCTTTCTTTTCATTTCTTGTGCTAATGCAATGTCAAAATGTGCGCTATTTGCATTCTCACACTGGTTAATTATCCTACAGACACATTCAGCAGCAAAGACTCTAGTTCCCCATCGAGGATTAGTAAAAGGATGAGATTTTTCATTACTTCTGGTGGTCAAGACCGAAGAATCATCACCTTTATCTCCTTCTTCCTCTTGCATTGTATCCACACAAGATACGGCTGTAAAATCTTTTATTGGAGAGAACACATGTGATTACAAGTTACAATGTGAAGATATATTTATAAAGGAATACAAAATGACTTGAAATGCAGTCTAGAATTACTATTGATCAGTCATACACCTTTATAATAATGTCAAATAATTGGGTCTAATAATTCTACAGGTAACAATGTTGTCTAGAAGAAATAAGAGCTATTCCAGGTCAAAATGATAGTTATTAAGTTATAATCCAAGTGAAAAACAAAATATAATATTAGATCCTGAAATAATTATAAATTTCTTGCATGTAACTCAACTTGCAATGAATCTAATGTTGTAAAACAAACCATCTAGCTTTTCTTAAACTATCTTGTATGTTGACATGTTTTTATGTATTACAATAGCAAAGATGGCACTAGTATAGTTCTGGTAAACTTTATCTTATGATTAAGAAGTGAACAAACACTAAAAGGCATTTTCCTAATAAGAAAGAATGAAGCCAAACTATAGAAAATAATGAATTAACAGTAAAATAAAATTGAGCTAACGAGCTCAGGGAGTATGAATATGAAGTTAAAATAAGGTAAAATATCCATCTGTCTATGGACAAAAAGACTTTCCTTTAAAGAAGTTCTTGTAAATTCTGGAGTAGTGGTGATAAAAGATTGCACTATGATTAGAAGAGCAGGTACAGGTCACTAGAAAAGATGAGGACCAACAAAAATCAAGGCAGACAGAGGAGAACAAAACAACTCCAGAAATTTTATAGTAGCTTTTTCCTTCTCACATGATTCAGAGATGAGAACCACATTAAATTATAAAGCTTGTATAAGTCAACTGGGAGCTAATGAAATATACAGTGGTGGAAAATTTATGGCTTTAAAAGTTAATGTAGGCTTAAAATTGAATCTGTGTCTTTAGATATATTACTAATCTCTCCCAGTCTGTAAAATGGAATAACACTGCCTATTCATCGGTTAGGTTAAAGGATTAAAACATAAAATATGTATACTTCCTGGAACACAACTGGTGTCTATCTTTTTTCTTCCTCTCATTATATTTTCTCTCTCACTTTAAGGATATGTATTTTAAAAGCTCAAATATACATTTTACAATTATATTGTATTTTAAAGACATTAGGGATACATTACTTTCTAATACTATATTTGAAATTAACATTACAAAATGTGGAGAAATTAACTTTCTTAAAATGCCACTTTTGGTAAGCTTTTTATTATGGTGATTTGTGGCAATCCCTGTAATATTTATCATGTGTGAAAAAATAAAAGGGTCATTATAAAGGTCAAAGCTTTTATAGCACAAATAATAACTCTTAAATTTGCTTGATATGGTAAAGTTATTTAAGACAATCAAAACAGGGAAAAAGCAACCCTCAGTAACTGTTAGTACTTTTTTTTTCTTTGGTACTGGGGATCAAACTCTCAACCTCACGCTTGCCAGGCAGGCACTTAGGCCACTGAGCTAAATCCCTGGCCCTTTTCTTTTTGAGACAGGGTCTCGCTATCCTGTCCAGGCTGGCCTTCAGCTCACTTTCTAGCCCAGGGTGGTCTCGAACGATCCTCCTGCCTCAGCCTCCCGAGTGCTGGAATTACAGGAGTGTGCCACCATGCCTGACATTAGTACTTTTTTAATATTCAAAATTAAAAGAGAATTCTGAAACACTAGAAGAATCTTCATTTGAAAAAAGCAATCACCAGACGATTATAATTCAAATAGGTAAGACTGATGAATTGTTATTGGCAAACATTTCAATTTGACCATGTTTAATTAAACAACATTATGTATTAAGCTCAAAGTTGCAAACAATAGATAAGTACAGCAAGTCAATATTTTCATATTAAATGCAAAGATACATAATCTAGATGTTTATAAGTCATTTACTAAAAAACACACAATGCAAATACAATAGGATAGCTCTATCTGGGATTTTCTGTAAATTTTATGAAGAAATATTGACATCAAACTTTTTTGTATGATTTTTTCTTTGGTACCAGGAATTGAACTCAGGACCTTGTGCTTGCCAGGCAGGCTCTATGCCACTGAGCTAGATCCCTGGCCCTTTGTATTATTTCTAAATGTCTCCATTACATGAAAATTTTTAGAGGATCTTTGAAATAGTCTTACATATAGGTAAACAATTCTGAATATGATATTTACTTTTATTATTGCAACTGTTCATTTCCAGTACTTACCAGCTGATGCAGCAAGTACATCTTTACAAAGCTTTAACCAAAGGGAGAGTTTTTCCACTGCCATAGATGTGAGCATGTAATTTAAAGTCTCTTTGATATCATGGCATAACTTCTGATCCGTCTCTTTGTCTAGCAAGATCAATAATGCCCCTTCGAGACCCACTTCTCTGATGTTAGCATCTGACAAGAAGAAAATCGATGATCTAAGTAATACACAGAAAACAATACTGCCATATGAGAAGCACACACTTTCAGTAGTTATTAAATATTACATATAAATATATTTTAAAGAAGTAACCTAAATACTACCACCCTAATCTACTGAGGTCAGTTTTAGCACACAACTGAATTTTGAGATTATTTTGGATCATGTATAGCTATTTTTTATTTATCTTAAAGTGGGAGATTAGGACTGGAGCAAAACTCTTTAAACAACTGGGCAAAATGTGCCAAAGTCACAGACACCCAGAATGTAGAGACACAGAATCTAGGATGATTTTGCAGTTCTTGTGCCCTGTACAAGGGAGTCAATCAGAAAAGTGCTATTTTCAATTCTTTATTAATATCTAGCATGAAACCAAATGTGTTCAATAGAACAGTTCAAATCTGGCAGGCCAAGTGAGTTTTTGATAGGACAACCATCCCAATGTCTTATTTGCATGAGGAAGAAACCAAACCAGGAATTCTAGATACGAAAGAACACTTTCCTTTACACTCCTGGCTGTTGTGAATCTATTCACCAACCTGCTTTTTTTTTTTTAATTGATAAACCCACACACACACACACACACACACACACACATTTGTTGTTGTTGTTTTGCAGCACCGGGGACTGAACTCACAACCTCACACTTGCCAGGCAGGCGCTTAGGCCACTGAGCTAAATCCCCAGCCCTGTTGTTGTTGTTTGACATAGGGTCATGCTATGTACCCCAGGCTGGCCTCAAAGTTATGGTGATCCTCCTGCCTCAGCCCGCCAAGCGCTAGGATTACAGGCATGTGCCATCACACTCGGAATCCACCTTCAATAAATGTGTATCTCTTCTACCTTTTCTTTTCTGTTTTGGTTTTTTGAGACAGGATCATGATATGTTGTTTAGGCTGGCCTTGAACTCACTATGTAGTCCAACCTGGCCTCAAACTCCCAGCAATCTTCCTGCCTCAAAGTTTTACGTGCATGCGCCACCACACCTAGAATGCCCCCCACCCCTAGCCACCTTTTGTCCAGTTCTTTGTTGAGGATGTCAAGAACCTGAAAGGAATTCCTCCAGGACCCATCATCCACTAACACTATCATTGAATAAGTCTTTCAGTCAGTCAGTCAGTCTGTCTGTCTGTCTTTCTTTTCTTTCTCTCTTTTTCTTTTTTTGCAGCACCATGGATTGAACGCACAACTTTGTACTTGCCAGGCAGCCGCTTAGGCCACTAGATCCCCGGTCTTTGTCTTTTTTTTTTCTTGTGGCACCGGGGATTGAACTCATGACCTTGCACGTGCCAGGCAGGTGCTTAGGCCACTGAGCTAGATCCCCGGCCCCCTTTGTCTTTTTGAGACAGGGTCTCACTATGCCGTTCAGGCTGGCCTTGAGCTCATTCTGTAGCTCAGGCTGGTCTTGAACTCCCAACAATCCTCCTGTCTCAGCCTCCCAAGTGCTGGGATTACAGGTATGTGCCACCAGGCCCAGTTTGAAGCTTCTGAATTTTTTAACATGGGGGTACAGGCCAAACCACCATTTTAAGAACAGTATTTAATTACTACAATGAAATTATTGTAACTATTCAATCACATGAATCACTATAAAGTATTCTCACTGCAAAGTAGTAAAACATCTTAAAAGAGAAATAGAAGCCTTGATTTAGTATCATTTTAATTCTGAAAATGCAAAAACAAAAAACCCAATCAAATGAATTTCATCTTAACAGATTTAAGTCATATAGCATTTATGAAATAATTTACACTAAAAATTATGTTAGACTATTTTAAGAGTGGAACTGTCTTTTAGAGATCAGAAGAAAGTGAAAGGAAAGTTTCATGTTAGCAGGGTGTAAGGACGTAACAATGCAAGGTGTAAATAATGACTAGAGCTGAGATTTGAGTAGGGCAGGAGCCATAAAGGACATATTCTGGGATAGTATAGGAAATCCGAGGACTGTAAATTTTATGATGCTACTATATCAATGCTGATTTTCTTAGATATCAAAATGGTGTGAGGTTACATAGGAGAAGGTCCTTCTTGGGAAATGTAAAGTGAAGTATATATGGGTGATCTCAGGTCTATAGCCTGCTTTGAAATGACTTGACCGAAATTCGTGTCTGTGTGTCATAACACACCTTGCGATAAACCCAGGACCTGGGTGGGAGCTTGAGGCAGGAGGATCACAAGTTTGAGTCTAGCCTGGGTGACTCAGCGAGACCATGTTTCAAAATAAAAATAACAAGGGCTGTAGATGTAGCTTAGTGTGAAGGCTCTAGATTGATCCCCAGTGCCACCTCCCACCACAAGAAAGAATAGGAAAGTTTATTTTTTAGGTTTTTTGTGACAGGATCTTGCTGTGTAGTTAGGATGCCCTTGAACTCACTATGTAGCCCAAAGCTGACCTTGAACTCGTGGCAATCCACCTGCCTCAGTCTCTCTAGTGCTAGGATTACAGATGCACCACCATGCTTGGTAGGAAAGGATTAATCTCAAGTACCACACACACACACACACACACACGTGTGCGCGCACACACAAAATAAAGAAAAGGAAGATGGAAGAGAACAGGAAAAAGAACAGTAAATAAAAAGAGTAGGTGAACCTATGTGCTTGTTGCATGGTTCTTAGAGCTTACCTATGATCATGAAAATTTACAAAAATTTTAAAAAGTAACACAATGAGTTCTTTACTAGTTTTATTCATGAGTTAATTCAATTATTTCTAGCAGTATGTGCCAGCATGTTTACATGAAGTCTAAAGCAACAGATAAAAAGAAAATAAAGCTACAGATATAAATAATTTCAGTGGTGAATATACACTGAAGACCCTTTTAGAGTATCTGACAGTATTAGATGACTAAAAATTTTCCTTTTAAGGCTAGCAATCAGAGAATACTTTGAAAATGAGTTCTACAACCTGATGACTATTGTATCAGTATAGTCATACTGATTAACCCAACCCATGTTTTAATACAATAATAAAACCGATTTGAAGAGCATGGACTATTGACAGTAAAGCACATTACAAATCTGAAAGCTTTAAGATAGATATTGGAAAGAGTTGTGAATTTGTGACTTTCTGAAACTATTAAAGTGGCTGGGAGTGGTGGCATGCCTATATAATTCCAGCATGGTGAACTACATAGCAAGACCTTGTCTCAAAAAAACAAAAAACAAAACAAAAACTTTGGAAACTATATAAAAACAAGTTTAAGATGCTATTTTTAGCCAGGCGTGGTGGCTCAAGCCCATAATCCCAGCACTCAGGAGGCTGAGACTGGAGGATCACTGTAAGCTCGAGACCAGCCTGGGCTACAAAGTGAGCTCAAGGCCAGCCTGAACAGCATAGTGAGACCCTGTCTCAGAAACAGAAGGGCCAGGGATCTAGCTCAGTGGCCTAAGTGCCTGCCTGACAAGTGCAGGTCGTGAGTTCAATCCCCAGTGCTGCAAAAAAAAAAAAAGATGCTATTTTTACTATTTTTGTTGGCAAGTTTGTATTACTCATAGTTTAAAAAAAAGGAAGGATATATACTTAAATCCCACTGGCTAAGAAATCATTTAATTCAGGTCTAAAATGCTGAAAAGGGGGCATAAAATCAATTCAATTGTTATAAGACTCATCTATAACAAATTTTATTAAAATGAGAATTTGAGTCCAAGCGTAGTGGCACATGCCTAAAATCCTAGCACTTAGGAGGCTGAGGCAGAATCACAGCAAGTTTGAGCCCAGCGTGGGCTACACAGTAAGTCTGAGGCCAGCATGGACACATAGTGTTGGGTATGATGGCACATGCCTATAATCCCAGCACTCAAGAGGTTGAGGCAGGAGGATCACTGTGAGGTCAGGGTCAGCCTGAACTGCACAGAGAAATGCTGTCTCAAAAAGACAAAACAAACAAAAAACAAAAGATGTTTGAGAGGAGGAAATCATATGTAATAAATTCAGGTCTAAATCCAATTTTGATTGACTACTATGAATAAATCTTATTGTAAACTAATAATGGCTGTTAAACATTAGTATTAACACAGCGCCAGAAATGAAAATGCACACACATATTCCTGGGCTGTACTCATAGATTTCTGGTAAGTAGGTCTGCGATGGAGCCCAGTGATCTCTAAAAGTTCTCTGGTGAGGTAGATATTGCTGGTTTGGAGACCTTAGTTTGAGAATCACTGCCAGTAAACCGATAAAATTACTTGATGAAATACTTGCTGGCAACTGTTCTTGTAGTAGTTTAAAACATATATTAACAGGCTGGGGATCTAGCTCAGCAGCCTAAGCACCTGCCTCGCAAGTGCAAGGTCATGAGTTCAATCCCTGGTACTGCTAAAAAAAAAAAAAAAAAAAGTATTAACTTAAAAATTTTTTTCAAAACCCTCTCTATGTTTATATGCAAAATTTAAGAATAAACAGTCACTTGAACTGGACCTAATGTTGATAAAAAAGAATTACCTGGAGTCAGCTCTTCTCTGCCATCCTTAGCAAACATAACAGCATGTTCTGAAACTTCAGCCGCTTCTCTCTGTACAAGCTGACGTAAACAAGCCAAAACTGCTCTTCTTAGTAACAAATAGGGACTACAGAGATTGACCTGAAAAATACCATGTGAGGAATGAAAGAGTTAAAATTCTTGCTGGCATGTAGTAAGTCTAACAGGTATTCATTCATAGGACTTTCTTTTGATTTTGTCCAGTCCATCAATGGACTGGACACAATTTACTACATACACAGAAATTTCTTAGAACTATTCTAGTATATGATTATGTAACTTGGAACTATGTTAAAAAATAACACATTTGCTAAACTACGTGCTATTCAAAATCAAACCCAAGCAAAAGCCTCCTGATAACGTTAAGAGGACAGAATGAATATAAATAGTTTTGAGAGGTAAAACAAACACAACAGAAAGGATTTATGTATTTGTGCTCATGCAACTATCATGTTTTAAGACTAAGAAACTAGATGGCAAACAAATGTAACAACATAGCATATTGGTTACATTGGGAGCCCAGGAGTCAAACTGCCTCAATTTGAGTCCTAGATCTACCAATTACTAACTCTGCAACTTTGGCAAGTTATTTAACCTCTCTGTGCCTTAGTTTCCTTATCTGTAACACTATCTTACCTCAGATGGTTCTTGTAAAGTTAACACAAACTTGCAAAGTGTTTATCATAGAACCTGGCAAATAGTAATGCTCAATGTTAATGTTATTAAGGTATTAACGATGATATTTTATTCAGAAAACATGTAAACTAAATGTATTTTCAAACAAAGGAAGAGTTTTATTCAGAAAATAGTCACCAAAAATGTTCTCTAGAAACATAACAGCAAATTTCATATATATGTAAACACACACACGAGTTACAATGTAAATCTCAGTAAATTTTATCTACCTATGCCAAATGATAAGCTTGGTGATATACCTTAAATGATCAATTTTAAGTCTGAGGTTTCTGGATAGAAACTCTTACTGAGTGATTTTGTAAGTGAAATAAGGAAGGTCTAGAAATGTAAAATGTATTTTGTCCTAATTAGCAGAGTAAAGCTCAGTTTGGCGTGGTCTATAAAATAAATATGCACTTGATTGGGGTGTGCTGGGGATCAAACACAAGGCCTTGTACATGCTAAGCAAGCACTCTTCCACTAAGTGACACCCCCAGATCAATGTGCATCTTTTCATTTCTTTGAGACAGGGTCTTGCAATGTAGATTAGGTTGTTGTCAAACTTATTATGTTACCCATACTGGCCCTGAGCTCCCAGTAATCCTCTTGTCTTAGTCTCCCAATTGCTGAGATTAACACCCATGCACCAACACACTCAGACAATGTGTATCTTTGATAGTGAGTTTTTCAAAGCAAAATTTGAGAAATAACAGCATAATTTAGCTAGTGATGTGTGGTAATTTGGAATATGTGGGAAAAATAGGACTGAAATAGGTAAATCTGCTGTAAAGAGCAGTTGCTAAATATTGAAAAAAAAAAGTCTAGTTGGTAGCAGCTCGTTTTCAAGAAAAACCACATATAAAGACAGCTAAATCCTAAATTTTATCAGAAAACAAAAACCAGAAAAACTTCCTTTCAGCCGGAACTGCCATCTTCCAGTAATTTGCCAAAATTACAAACACAAAGGGAAAGAGGGGGGGAACCCAGTATACGTTCTCCATGCCTTTTAGAAAAAATGGGGTTGTTCCTTTGGCCACATAACATGCAAATCTCCAAAAAGGGTGATATTGTAGACATCAAGGGAATGGGTACTGTGTAAAAATGAATGTCACGCAAATGTTACTATGGAAAAATAGGAAGAGTCTACAATGTTACCCAGCATGCTGTTGGCATTGTTGTAAACAAGCAAGCTAAGGGCAAGATACTTGCTAAGAGGATTATTGTGCATACTGAGCATATTAAACACTCAAAGAGTCGTGATAGCTTCCTGAAACGTGCCAAGAAAAATGATCAGAAAAAGAAGGAAGCCAAAGAGAAAGGTACCTGGGTTCAACTAAAGCACCAGCCTGCCCAGCCCAGAGAAGCACACTTTGTGAGAACCAATGGGAAGGAACCTGAGTTGTTGGAACCTATTCCCTATGAATTTATGGCTTAAGCTGGGTATGGAGCTCTCCATTCAGTACCTAACTGGTGGCTAAGTGTTCTAAGCCCTACTTAAAAAAAAATCATCCCGTGTTGTAAGGATGGTTCTCTTAATTGAATAGGTGTGGTGCCTTTACCTCAGAAACAAGTATTTGGAGCAGATTTTCATTCTACCCAGTTAATTATGTCAGATCTTTACTCTTCAGCGTTTTTCTTGCTGAAAGATACTGCTGAGGTATTGTGTAGGTGTATGCCCAAATGGCCAA
>RJWT010044107.1:0-11832 GCA_004365215.1 Cuniculus paca
GGTTACCCTAGTGTCTCTTGCCTGCTTCAAAATGGTTGTTCATACATTCAAACAAAATAAACTCAAACAAGACAAAATAATATAAAACCAGATAAAACAAGAGTGAAAGCATTACAGGCCTTCAAGTCAGACAACAAGAAACCAACAATGGCTACCTTAATGTCTTTTCTTTTCTTGAAACAAGCTGTTCATACCTTCCCACATATTGCAATGAAATAGCAGAAAACAGACTTAAACCAATCAAATCAAAGAATAAAAGTGCCATTGGATTTCAGAACATTTCCCCCATATTTATCGGGAATTTTGTATCTTATTGAGTCTCAGTTTCTTACACTAGGGAGACGATGTGGTGTTTACGCAAGTGAGTTTGGTTTATTTCACTTATGAGTATGCTCTCAAGTTGCATCCATTTATCTATACAAGTCTCAATGTGGCCCTACTTTGTAGCTGAATAATACTCCATTGAATACTTCATCTTTTTTATCCATTCCTCAATGGACGGGCATTTGGGTTGTTTCCAAGATTTGGCTGTTACAAATTGTGCCACTATAAACATGGGTGCACATGTATCACTGTGGTATGATGATTTCACTTCTGGGAATATGCTCAGAAGTGGAATAGCTGGGTCAAATGGGACTTCCAGTCCTGGCTTTTTGAGGAATCTGCAGACTAATTTCCACAGTGGTTGCACCAGTCTGCACTCCCACCAACAGTGGAGAAGGGTTCCTTTTTCCCCACAGCCTCTCCAGCATTTGTTGTTGGTGGTTTTCTTGATCCTGGCCATTCTTTCTGGAGTGAGATGAAATCTCAGAGTTGTTTTAATTTGCATTTCTTTAATGACCAATGATGCTGAACATTTTTTCATGTATTTATTTGCCATTCATATTTCTTCAGTTGAGAAGTGTGTTTTCATCTCAGATGCCCATTTCTGGATTGGGTCTTTCAACTTCAAGGACCTCATTTTTTAAAAAATTCTTTATATACTCTAGATACAAGACCTTTGTCTGAAAGACAAGTTGACTAAGATTTTTTCCCAATTTGTGGGTTTTCTTTTCACTCAGTTGGAGATTTCTTTTGACATGCAAAAACTTTTTAACAGGACAAGATCCCAATTAGTGATTCTGGGAAGTGTTTCCCATGAAGTTTGACTTTTGCTCATGAATTCTCCACCTACTCCTATGTCTTCAAGATTTCTACCTACTTTGGTTTCCAGCAGATTTAGTGTTTCTGTTTTAATGTTTAGATCTTTGTTCCATTTTTACTTAGTTTAGTGCATGGTGATTGGCTTGGGTCTAGTTTTAGTTTTCGGCATATGGAAAGCCAGTTTTTCCAGCACCACTTATTAAAGAGGCTATCTTTCTTCCAGTGAACATGTTTGGCCTCTTTTTCAAAGATAAGGTAGCTGAGTGTGTTTGTACTTGAGGTTGTATCTTCTATTCTATTCCATTGATCCTCAGGTCTGATTTGATCCCAGTACCATGCTGATTTGATTACAGTAGCTTTGTACTATAATATCAAGTCTGGGAGTGTGATGCCTCCTGTCCTTACCTTGCTGCCCAGAATTGTCTTTGCTATTCTATGTCTCTTCTGGTTCCAGATGAATTTTAAGAATGATTTCTCTAGATCTGTGAGGTATGCTAATGGTGTTTTCATGGAAATTGTATTAAATCTGAATAATAATTTTAGGAGAATGGCCATTTTCACAATGTTTGTTCTTCCTATCCGTGAGCATGGAATGTCTTTCCATTTTCTGAGATCCTCTTTGATTTCTTTTTTCAGAGTACTTCAACTTTCATTGAATAGAACTTTTGCTTCCTTTGTTAGGTTGATTCCTAAGATTTCATTTTTTTGGATGCTATTGTAAAGGGTGTGGTTTCTCTTATTTCTCTCTCAATGAGTTTTTTGTTTGTGTACAGGAATGCTATTGATTTCTCAGTATTGACTTGGTACCAGCTACATTGCTAAATTTCATTATGACATCCAGAAGTCTTTAAATGGAGTTTTGTGGGTATTCTATGTAGAGTAACATGTCATCTGCAAATAGTGACAACTTAAT
This sequence comes from Cuniculus paca, assembly GCA_004365215.1. Taxonomy (NCBI): domain Eukaryota; kingdom Metazoa; phylum Chordata; class Mammalia; order Rodentia; family Cuniculidae; genus Cuniculus; species Cuniculus paca. Next base: position 2,057 of record RJWT010044107.1, read on the forward strand.
TTCTTCTTTTCCTATCCTTATTCCTTTTATTTCTGTCTCTTGTCTAATTGCTCTAGCTAATGTTTCTAGCACTATATTGAATAGGAGTGGTGATAATGGACATCCTTGTTCCTGATTTTAGAGCAAAAGGTTTCAATTTTTGACCATTTAATATGATACTGGCTGTTGGTTTTTCATACATGGTTTTTATCAGATTGAGGTAAAGAGCATCTACTCCAATTTTCTGTAGGGTTCTTATCATGAATGAGTGTTGGCCTTTATCAAAAGTTTTTTCTGCATCTATTGAAATGACCATGTGGTTATCTTTGGCTCTATTGATATGGTGTATTACATTTATTGATTTGCGTATGTTGAACCACATTTGCATTCCTGGGATGAATCCCACTGGTCATGGTGTACAAGTAAATGCAAAGGAATTGAAATTGTTCCATGCACACTTGATGACTTGCTGCATTCTGTTTGCCAGTATTTTATTGAGGATTTTTGCATCGATGTTCATTATGGAGATTGGCTTATAGTTTTCTTTTTTGGTTGGGTCTTTCTCTGGTTTTGGTATTAGGGCAATACTTGCTTCCAGGAATGATTCAGGGAGACTTGCTTCCCTTTCAATTTCATTGAAGAGTTTGAGGAGTGCTGGCATTAAGTCTTCCTTGAATTTCTTGTAGAATTCAGCTGTGAGTCCATCAGGATGTGGACTTTTCTTGGTTGGTAATGTTCTAATTACATTTTCAATTTCATTAACCAAAATTGGGTTATTCAATAGTTTTAACTCTTCTTGATCCAGTTTTGGTAATTAATATGTTGCTAGAAATCTGTCCATTTCTTCAGTGTTATTGAACCTATGAGAGTATAGATTTTTGAAGTTAGTATTGATGATGTACTGATTTTTGCAAGGATCTGTATTGATTTCCCTGGTTTTGTTTCTTATTGTGTAAATTTGAGCTTTTTCTTTCCTCTTTTTGATAAGGTTGGCTAGGGTTTATCAATTTTATTTATTCTTTTTTTTTTGCAGCACCGGGGATTGAACTCACAACCTTGTGCTTGCTGGGCAGTCGCTTAGACCGCTGAGATAGATCCCCAGCCCTGTTTTTGAGACAGGGTCTCACTATGCCATTCAGGCTGGCCTTGAGCTCACTTTGTAGCCCAGGCTGGTCTTGAACTCACAACGATCCTCCTGTCTCAGCCTCCCGAGTGCTGGGATTACAGGTGTGAGCCACCACGCCTGGCAATTTTATTTATTCTTTCAAAGAACCAACTCTTGGATTCATTAATTGTGTGTATTGTTTTCTTAGTTTCAATTGTATTAATTTCTGCTGTGACTTTTATAATTTGCTCCCTTCTTTGGATTTTGTACTTAACTTGCTCTTCTTTTGCTAGAAGATTCAGGTGTTAGGCTATTTGTGCTTTTTTTCTGTTTTTCTGATGTGAGTATTCACTACTATAAATTTCCTTCTTTTAATCGGGCCCCCCAAATTCAAAGACCCAATCCAAAATGGGCATCTGAGATGAACACACACTTCTCCGATGAAGAAATACAAATGGCAAACAAATATATGAAGAAATTTTCAACATCACTGGTCATTTGAGAAATGCAAATTAAAACAACACTCAGATTCCATCTCACTCCAGAAAGAATGGCCAAAATCAAGAAAACAACCAATAACAAATGCTGGAGAGGCTGTGGGGAAAAAGGAACCCTTCTCCACTGTTGGTGGGAGTGTAGACTGGTACAACACTGTGGAAATCAGTCTGGAAATTCCTCAAAAACCTAGGATTGGAAGTCTCATTCAATCCAACTATCTCATTCTGGGTATTTTCACAGAAGAGTTGAAAACATCATGCCAAAGCAATATATGTGCATTCACATTTATAGCAGCACAATTTGTAACAGCAAATCTTGAAAACAACCCTAACGCTCATCAACCACTGAATTAATGAAAATGATGTGTTATTTTTATACAATGGAGTATTACTTAGCTATACAGAATGATAAACTTGAGGTTTTTATAGGTAGATGGATGCAACTTGAGATCATACTCATAAGTGAAATAAATCAAATTCACGTGTAAATATTGTGTTGTCTCCCTAGTGTAAAAAAAAAACAACTGAAAGTGTACTAAGATCCAAAATATACAATAGATATTGTGGAAATAAACGGGAAAGAAAGTGATCGAAAGGAAAGAACAACTCAGGGGAAAGGAGAAAAGGAGAAAAGGAAAAAAGGAAGAGACTATGTGTATATAGGTATACATATATATATGTGTGCGTATGTATGTATATGCAAGATAGATAACTTTACTACTAATCTCTGTAAATTCATCAAAAAGAACTGTTTTATTGATTGATCATTTTTTCATGCTTAAATCTTGTAATCTGAACAACTACTTATAATTTCCTACTATTGTTTTGAATTTCTGTACTGTTTCTATCTTTTTGTTTTTGTTTTAAAATAAAAAAATTTAAAAATAAATAAAGCCATTAAGAAGAAAATGAATCAAGTTATTTTGCCCCTTCAACTATATGAGGTAACAGCAAGAAGATGGCTATCTATGCACCAGAAAGTAGGCTTCAACAGACATTGAATCTTCTAAAGCCTTGATCTTGGACTTGATCCCAGCCTCTGGAACTGTGAGAAGTAAAGTTCTGTTATTTGTAAACCATCTAGTCTATAGTACTCCCTTATAGTATGCTGAATAGACTAAAACACTTCATTTTTATGCCTATCTATAGAATTTACCTTTTCTACCTCCATGAGTTAAGTTAAATTATGTTTGAAAAGAATTTCCCTCTTAGGACTGCTTTCATTGCATCCCACAGGTTTCTGTAAGTTGTACTTGTGTTTTTATTTAATTGTAGATATTTAATTTCTTCTTTAATTACATCTGTGACCCATTGATTATTCAGGAGGGTGCTATTTAATTTCCATGTGTTTATAGAGTTTTTGCAGTTTCTATTGTCATTAAATTCCAATTTTATTGCACTATAGTCAGATAATATGCATGGGATAATTTCAATTCCTTTGTATTTACTTAAACACGTTGTATGGACTAGTATATGGTCTATTCTAGAGAATGACTTATGTGTAGCTGGGAAGAATGTGTGTTCTAAAATTGTTGGGTGGAACATTCTGTAAACATCTACTAAGTCCATTTGTTCAAAGGTTTGATTCAGTTTTGTTATTTCTTTTCTGATTCTTTGTTTTTTTGTTTTTTTAATAGTATAACATCCACTTTATTATTTCTTTCCCAAGACACAGTTTTCTTCAGTCCATTAATATATGTCCTGCCAAAGCTGGCTCTCTTCAGTCCATTGAGACCCAGCTCCTTACATGGACTTTGGTGAAGGTCAGGGGACAGCACCAGCTGGTCTAAATAGGGATGGAGGAGTTTGGTCCTTCTGGTCTTCAAGAGATCAATTCCTGACCACTTTGCTGTGAATGGCACAACTCACACAGTAGTGCAGCTTCACATAGAGCTTGGAAAGGACATAACCACTGAAGACACTCACTTCAGAAATGTCCCTGATGGCGGTGACCTTGACAGTGTTTCAAATGAAAACTTCTTAATGACCTTGTCCTTGGGTTTGCACTGGACACAGTTTGTGCAATGAATAGGCTGCACATGACCACTGACCTTTTTGGCATGACCATTGTTCCTTCCTTTTTTGTCATCTTGAAAAGGAGGACCCAAAAGACCTGATTCTTTGTTTTGTTGACCTAAATGTGACAATGTGGTATTAAGCTCCCCCATTATAACTGTGTTATTGCTTATATGTTTTTTCATGTGTATTAATATTTGGTTTATATACTTGTATGTGCCTGTATTTGGTGCATATATATTTATGATTGCTATTTATTCCTCTTGAATTTTTCCCCTAACAAGTATATGATGACCTTCTTTATCACTTTTAATCATTCTTGGCTTGAAGTTCATATTATCTGCAAACAGGATAGCTATCCCTGCTTTTTTCTGAGTTTCTGTTGCATGGAGTATTATTTTCATCTTTTGACTTTTAGTCTATGACTTTCTTTTTGAGTCAAATGCATTTTTTGTACACAGCGTATTGTTGAATCTTATTTCTTAATCCATTCTGCCAGTCTGTTTCTTTTGATTGGTGAATTGAGACCATTTACATTTATGGTAATAATTGATATAATCACCTTTTGCTTGCCAGGCATGTACTTAAACCACTGAGCTAAATCCCCAGCCCCTAATTTCATCTTTAATTTCTCTTGTGACTCATGGGTTGTTCAGAAAGATGTTGTTTAATTTCTATTTGTTTATGTAGTTTTTGTGATTTCTTTTGTCATTGATTTCCAATTTCATTGTATTATGGTCTGATAGAATATGTGAGATGATTTCAATTCCTCTTCATGTACTTAAGCATGTTTTGTGGGCTAATATGTGGTCTATTTTGGAGAACATCCCATGTGCAACTGAGAAGAATGTGTGCTCCGATGTTTTGGGGTGGATATTTCTGATGTTTTGGGGTGGATGTTTCAGTTCTGATATTTCTTTGTTGATTTTTTGTCGAGTTAATCTATCTGTTTGTGAGAGTGGGATGTTAATGTTCCCACTACAATTGCGTTAGTGCTTATTGTTTTTCATATGTGCTAATATTTGTTGTATGTATTTGATAGTTGTGATTGTTATCTCTTCTTGGAGGTTTCCCTTAATGAGTATGTAGTGACCTTCTTTGTCTCTTTTGATCAGTTTTGGTTTAAAGTTCACATTGTCTGCAAATAGAATAGCTACCCTTGCTTTTTTCTGGGTTCCTGTGTCAGGGAGATTTGCTGTCTTTTTTTTTTTTGCCCTTTATTCTATGAAATTCTTTTTGGGTTAACTGTATTTCTTGAATGCAGCATATTGTTAGAGCTTGTTTTTTGATCCATTCTGCCACTCTGTTTCTTTTGATTGGTGAATTGAGACCATTTATATTGATGGTTATAACTGATATGTATTAGCTAATCTTTTTCATTTTATTTTCCTGTTGTGGGTGGCCAGGTCATTTAAACTCAAAACAGAATTTTTTTGACCTTGTGTTTTGACAGAAAAGACAAAGCCTAGTTCTCACAATATGCTATTCTCCTAGTTTCCCTATGTCTTTGTCTACGACTTCACTGAAGTCTTTGAATAGTCAGATGATTTTAAGTCTTTGTCCAATAAGCTTCATGTTTATGTTTCTTTGAAAACAGTTTCTGTTTATTTTTTCTGCAAATGGGTTATATTTTCTTCTTTCATGCTATGTAGTCTTTCATTTAAAATAGGAGATTTTGAATATTCTAAGTGATTACTTTGTAAATCAGATTCTTGTCTTCAACATTTGCTTCTCTTGTTTGTGTTAGGCGGTAGTGTTTGTTTAATAAGTTTTCTAATTATTTTTCTAAATTTTTTTTTCTCTTTTCAAGTTTGGAGAGAGTAGAGAACCTTGATACTAACAGCCACAATTCTTAGGACCTGTGGTAGGGAGATGATTTCAGACATTTCATTCAGTTTGATTCTCACAACAAACATTTTACAACAAACACCATTATTCTCATTTTATAGATGAGGAAAGTGGAACTCAGATTGGCTAATTCCTTGCCTAAAGAGAGAAAAGAAAGAAGGGAAAATGTTATTTGTATATATGTATACAAGATAGATAACTATATTACTAATCTTTAATAGTTCATTGAAAAGAACAGTTTATGCTTTCATTGTTTGATTGTTTGATCATTTTTTCATAAATCTTATAATCTGAGCAATTACTTTGTAATATATTAACTCATGTTAATTTCCTATTATTTTGTTTTGAAATTCTGTATTGTTTTTATTTTTTTGTTTTGTCTTGTTTTTCAAATAAGAAAAGTAAATAAATAAATAAATAAAATTTCCATGTAGCTTTCTTTGACTCCAATCCCTACTGTCTGTGCTGTCTTTATTTTTTTGAAAATTTCCAGTAGGCTAGCCATGGTTAATCTCCTATTATTACGTTTTGAAGAGCTGTATTGCTTGCAGTGTTCTGTTCTGAAATGCTTTGTTGTGTTTAACTCTGTTCTGTTTTGTTTTGTCTTGTTTTGTTTTATTCTCTTTAAAATAAAAAAAATTTCATACTATGGTAGAAGCCTGTTTAGTTTGAGTTGACAGGAAAGAGGTGAGGAACAAATAATCTCTTATTGTGTTTGTCATATTCTTTTATCTTCTTGAGGACTGCATTGAATTCCAGTAGACTTGAGCTCTGAGATAAGAAGCATCAGGGTAACCCTGGATGGGAGTTCCTCATTTAGTCTATGCAATGGAAAGAGGCGGAAGGATGCAGAGGAATGGGATTCTGGTATATTCCAGGAGATGACCTGTTGACTTCGCCTATTTCATAGCTCTCACCAGGGTAGGTCAAAGAGAAACAAAAGTCAACAACTCCCATTTCCTTTCAAAAAGGAGCTAAAGTGAAGTCTTCCCAGATTGGCCATACAAATCTTCACTTCATAGTTTTCCTCTCCTTCTTCTCTTGGGAAAGAGTTTGTTTGTTGGAGTAACTGTTGAGAAGAAAACTTTCAGGATGCTCCTTTCCCTTGGAGGTTTAATTATCAGAGACAGGGGACAGAGGTGTGGCAAAGGAGAGGTCTCAAAGGATTTGTGAAAGTAGAAGCAACTTTCCTTAGTCACAGCTGAGAAGATAATGGCAGTGGGAGTGAGGGATGGCAGGGAATAAAACCTTTTCTGGGCTCTGTGCTTTGCCCAGAAAAGGGTCTCATGGGCAGGTGAGAAACCTGTGCTCCCTCTCAGCAAGCAGGTGCCCCCACCCCTGTCCCCAACCCAGACTAGCTTACTCCAGCTCAGCTCTTCTTTACTATGAGGAATAGACAAGCTCTCTGTGCTTTAAAACACAGGTTTGGTTCTGGAAAGTTTTTCCTTAATCCCTGAAAATTTTTCCAGAGTTTTAGAGTTCTCCTTTTCAGGTTTTCCTGTGTTCCTTCTTAGCATCCATTTGATCCAACCTTAACACACTTCCTCAACTTTTCCAAGCCCTCATACTTCCTGTCGCTGTATGGGGTGTATACCAACACCTCCATCAGTTCCTATTTTTACAACATAGAACGATTGCACAGTACTGAACATGAGCCTTTCTTTTACAAATGTCTCTTCTCTACATTTCCTATATCCCTCCTGCTTCCTTTTCAGATCAGTTTATTTCAAGGAAATAGCACCACCTTTCCAGTACCAAGCTTTCCTGTACCAAGACTGCCTTGCAGAACTAACTGGCTGATCAGAGTAACCAAGGACACACAGCTTCTGACTAGGATGCTGCTCTACTGATTCCCTAAACTGTATCATTGGTTCTGTAGTTTCAGGTAATGCTCTCTCTCTTTGTGTCCTGTATCTCACTTCTATGTTATCATATGCCTAATCATCTTTGCTCATCCCACAGTTATCCCTGCTCTTCTCTTACTTACTATTTCCCTTGAGATAGAGAATTTCTGCATTGTAAAATTTGACTTTGAAAATGCTGGGTTCTTTACCCTAATTCTTTATTCCATACATAAAATTAGAGAAGAGTGGAAGTGGTGTCCTATGCAACTCAAATGCTTTGTAGCTGAGGCCCACAGAGGAAGTGACTTTCTCAAGGTTGCATCACAAGTTTTGGGAAAAGTGGGTAGTATATGTTGTTTTCAATTTTTTGGCAGGAGTGAACAATGGCTGTATCTGCCAAAATTCATGCCTGTTTTCCTGGATACCACATGGTGCTAGGAGAGTTATCTGTTCCTGGTTAATACTATTTGTCTGAAAGACAGTTCATAAACTCTGCTTCTGTCCAACCATCACATCCATCTACATTTTCTATTCTTAGAGACGAGTTATTATTATCTTCTTCTGTTCTCATATTCTCTTTGATACTACTTCTTCTTAAAGAACAGTTAGAACTTTGTTCTTCTTGAAAAAAACATACTGGGTGTGTCTGCTTCCTTCTCTTCTATTCTTCAGTTTTCTTTCTCCCTGAGAAAGCTGTCTTGTGGGTCTGATTCCCCTGCTCTTCAGCGCAGAGCTCCCCAACAACATTCCCAGGAATTCTTCTGTAGCAGTCTTTTTTGTATAGGCAGGAGCTTTGGCAAGATCCCATCTTGCCAAGAACTTCTTGCCCTAAAATGCAGGAACTTCCTGCCCTAAAATGTCTCTCAACTGAAATCTATACATGTAGTTACCTGGTAAGGCTTTTTCAGGGGAAATTTGCATCTCACCTGCAAGTAAAATTTTAGGTTATGCTATAGCAGAGCTTCTAGCAAAGATTACTTTGTCTGCTCAACTGATTTTAAAACATTTGTTGAAAAATTAATCAATTCTTATGATTAGAGAGTAAGCAGTGTCTAAGTTCCCTTTCAACCAGAAATTCTGATTTCTAATACATCACGCCTTTTAAAAAATTCCCTTCCCTTCAACATTCTTCCTACACCTACCTTTTCCAGAGCTTAGTAAATGATGGAGGTCACGGACTTCTTAATAGCTGTTACATGATATTGGGCACTTGTGATGCACCAGGCGTGGAGAGTTTGTGTGTGTGTGTGTGTGTGTGTGTGTGTCCCTCTTTGAGGAATATTCCAAAATCAAGTATTATCCTAATGGATGATGAAATTGGAGCTCAGAATGATTAAGGAACCTGCCCAAGGTCATTCAGTGAGCAGCCATGTCCTTCCTAGACTATCACAGCTGCTTCCTGTCTTCTCCCCTCTCCCTGTCCCTACGCCATCTGGTGAAACATCTTAGTTTTGCTCCTTTGACAGAGACCAACGATGGACCTTATTTTTTGAGCTTTTTTTGGCATCAATCAGACAAATACCTGGTGCTTCAGAACACGTTAAATATTTCAATATTCATAATTACCTAGGAAAGTGCTTATTCTTCCCCTGATTTTGCAGATGAAGTGAAAGGCTCAGTGAACAGTTGTCCAAGGCCATAGAAATAATAATTTATTGAACTGCAGCTTTTATATAAGGTCCCAACTCCTCAGCCTAGCATTCAGGACCAGGTCTGTTTCGCTGCTTCCCTGTATGGAACCTCTGCCTTCCCCACTGGCCAAACTCGGCACCTCATCAAGCCTGCTCTTTCCTCCATTCCTTCCCTCTGCCTGAAATGTCCAGTTGGCTTCTGTACAGCTTTGGATATTGCTATTATCATTCGGGATCTGATATCACCTCTTGGGCCCTAGGGGTGGTAAGCCTCTCCTGATTCAGTTCAGCAGATGAAAATTTTCTCCCTGGCATTCTTAACGGCAGGGAGAGTACCCTGTGGGCACCTCTGCTGAGCCTTGTGTGCTCTCAGGTGTGAGTAGGTGATACATATGGATCAGGTGGAGACATACGTTCAAAGTCTTTGTGCTCTATTAATGTGCCATCCATTTGGAAAAATTAGACATCCATCAGTGACAATGCGAACATCACCTCCAGGTAAAATAACATTAATTGTACAATAATAGGTGAGGTATTTTCACTTTTTAAAAGAATGCAGTAAAAACTATGACTTTCTGTACAGAACCATGTACATAAACACCAAATTTTCAGAAATTTTAGGGCCTATGTTCCTCTGTATTAGAATATTCTGATGTTCTAAAAGCTACCAGGTAGTACTTGATTAATCAGCATCTTTGTGACTAGGGACACCGTGAGCAGAGGGTGGAGGGAGCAAGAGGAGGAGAGGAAGGGTAAGAAGAAGGGGCTGAGGGGGAGGGAGAAGGAGAGGGAGAGAGAGAGAAGGAAAACTGAGGAGGAGGCACTTGATGGAGAATTGAAGGTCAGGAGGATTGGG
>RJWT010044108.1:0-11783 GCA_004365215.1 Cuniculus paca
TGGTTATACATTCTTTCCAGGAAAGCAGTTTCACGATCATTCACCTACATTAGAATCTCCAGTTATCTTTAGCTCCTCTTCTCCCTCCTCACCAGAATCTAATAAACCATTGTCTTCTCTTCTGAGAGATCCTAAAGTCTAATCTTGCTTTAATCCTACTTCCCCAGTTTAGACTTGTATCATGTATTGTAAGTAATAAAAAGTTTGAAATAGTCTTTCTTTTTTTATTTTAAGGAGGAAAAGAACTAGGAAGAAAAACCAAAAGAAAGAAAGAAACAACAACAGAACCCCAAAGCAATAGTGATACAGGATTTCAAAAACATGATGACAAGAATTTAACAATGGTTGTTATATTGCATATTGTTATCTTCAAAAGAGATACTGAGATTACCAGATATAGGTATGCAAGATTGATCGAACAGTATAAACACTAACTGTTCTTTTCCAAGAACTAATAGAATTAGTAGTACAATTATTGTAGCTATCTTGTGTATATTTATACAAATTTGTATTTTTTCCTTTCCTCATCATTCTTTTCTGGTTTTTCCCTTCCCAGTTGTTCTTTGCCTTTGAGCAGTTTCTCAACCTTTTACAATATCTATTGTAGATTGTGGATTTTACTTACTCTTTCAGTTTCTTACACTGGGGAGACAATGTGATATTTACATATGTGAGTCTTATTTGTTTTACCTATGAGTATGGTCTCATGTTGCATCCATTTACCTATAAAAGCCTCGAGTTTATCTTTCTTTACAGCTGAGTCATACTCCATCATATAAAAATATCACTTTTACCCATTATTTAGTCGATGGGCATTTGAGTTGTTTCCAAGATTTGGCTAGTACAGATTGTGTTGCTGTAAGCATGGATGCTCATATATAGCTGTAGTATGATGTTTTCAGTTCTTCTGAGAAAGTATCCAGAGGGGGAATAGCTGGGTCGAACTAATCCTAGCTGTTTGAGGAATCCCCACACTGATTTCCAAAGTGGTTGCACCAGACTACACTCCCACCTACAATGGAGAAGGGTTCCTTTTACCCCACATCCCCTCCAGCATTTTTTATTGGTTAATTTCTTGATGATAGCCATTCTTTCTGGAGTGAGATGAAATCTCACTGTTGTTCTAATTTACATTTCTAGAATGACCAATGACGAATATTTTTTCATGTATTTCTTTACCATTTGCATTTCATCATCTGAGAACTGTGTATTTATCTCATATACCCATTTTTGAATTGAGTCTTTGATTTTGGGGTCCAGAGTTTTTCCAATTCTTTATACATTCTAGATAGAAGTCTTTTGTCTGAGGGACAGTTGGCAAAATTTTTCCCCAATATGTGACTTTTTTCACTCTGTTGGTAATTTCTTTTGATGTGCTGAAACTTTTTAATAAGATGAGATTCCAGTTTCTGATTCTTTGAAGTATTTCCCATGCAGTTTGGTTTTTGCTCATGAACTCTCTGACTGTGACTATGTCTTCAAGATTTCTACCTACTTTCTCTTCCAGTAGATTTAGTATGTCTGTTTTAATGTTTAGATCCATGATCCATTCTGACTTTAAAATTCATGGTAATAGGCATGGCTCTAGTTGAAATCTTTGGCATGTGGAAAGTCAGTTTTATCATCACCATTTATTAAAAAGGCTATCTTTCTTCCAGTGAATGTGTTTGGTCCCCTAGTCAAAGATAATATGGCTGAGTGTGTTTGTAGTTGTGTTTGCATCTTCTATTCTGTCCCATTGAACCTCAGGTCTATTTTTTTGTCAGTATCACGCTGATTTTATTAGAGTAGCTTTGTAGTATAATTTCAAGTCAGGGATTGTGATACCTTTTGCCTTGCATTTATTTCCCAGGATTGCCTTTGTTATTCTAGGTGTCTTTTTCCAAATGAATTTTAGGAATATTTTCTCTAGATCTGTGAGGTACATTAATGGTATTTTGTTCAGAATTGTATTAAATCTATATAACAGTTTTGAGAGTATGGCCATTTTCTCAATGTTGATTCTTCCTATCCATGAGCAGGGAATATCTTTCCATTTTGTGTGAATATCCTTTCATTTCTTTTTGATTTCCTTTTCCAGGGTATTGTAATTTTTAATACATAGATCTTTCACTTCCTTTGTTAGATTGATTCCTAACTATTTCAATTTTTTGGGTGCTATTGTGAAAGGTATTGTTTCCCTAATTTCTCTCTCAGTGAGTTTGTTGTTCATACTCAGGAATTCTATTGATTTTTGAGTGTTGATTTTGTATCCAGCTATGCTGCTGAATTTGTGTATTAAATCTAGTAGTCTTTTGGTGGAGTTTTTGAGATCTCCTATGTAGAGTATCATGCCATCTGCAAATAGTGATAGTTTAACTTCTTCCTTTCTTATCATTAATCCTCCTTCTTCTCCCTTTCTCTCTCTCTCCTAATTGCTCTCACCGGTGTTTCCAGAACTATTTTGAATAGGAGTGGAGATAGTGGACGTTGATGTCTTGTTCCTGATTTTAGAGTGAAAGCTTTTAGTTTTTGTCCATTTAGTATGATGTTGGCTGTTGGTTTGTCATAGATGGCTTTTATCAGATTGAGGTAAAGACTATTCTGATTTTCTGTAGGGTTTTTATTGTCAATGAGTGTTGAACTTCATCAAAAAAATTTTTTGCACCTATTGAGATGACCATGTGATTTTCTTCATTTTTGTGTCTCTCAATATGTATATTATGTTTATTGTTTTGCATGTGATGAACCATCTCTGCATTCCTGGGATGAATCCTACTTTGTTGTGGTATATAACCTTCTTGATCATTTGCTGCATTCTGTTTGCTAGTATTTTATTGAAGATTTTTGCATCTATGTTCAATAGAAAGTCTGGTCTGTAGTTATCTTTTTCAGTTGGATCCTTTTTTGGTTTGGTATAAAGGTGATACTTGACTCTAAGAATGAATTAGGGAGAATTACTTCCTTTTAAATTTCATTAGTGAGTTTGAGGAATATCAGCATTAAATCTTCTCTAAATTTCTTGTTGAATTCAACTGTTTTTTTTTTTTTTTGTGGCACCGGGGATTGAACTCACGACCTTGTGCTTGCCAGGCAGGCACTTAGGCCACTGAGCTAAATCCCCAGCCCTTGAATTCAACTGTTAATCCATCAGAACCTGAGCTTTTCTTTATTTGTAAATTTTTAATTATGTTTTCAATTTCAGTAACACATATTGGGTTATTCAGAATTTTTACATCTTCTTGTTTAAGCATTGGTAATTCATAAACTTCTAGGAATCTGTTCATTTCTTCTGTGTTCTCCATCCTACATGAGTATAGATTTTTGAAGTAGGTATTGATGATCTTCTGAATTTCCACCCTTTTCATTCCTTGTTGCATGAATTTGAGTTTCTTTATTTTTTTGGTAAAGTTGGCCAGAGGTTTATCAATTTTGTTTTTTTCTTTCAAAGAACCAGTTCTTCAGTTTATAATCCTTTGTATTGTTTTCTTAGTCTCAATTGCATTAATTTCTGCTCTTATCTTTATTATTTCCTTCCTTCTATGGGCTTTGGGCTTGACTTTGCTCTTCTTTTTCTAGAAGCTTGCAGTGCAGAATTAGATTGTTTGTTTGTGCCTGTTCTGTTTTCCTGATGTGAGAATTCACAGATATAAATTTCTCTCTTAGGACTGCCTTCATTACATATCAGAGGATCCAGTATGTTGTGTTTACATTTTCATTTGATTGTAGATATTGTTTAGCTTCTTCTTTAATTTCATTCTGACCCATTGGTTGTTCAGGAGAGTGTTATTTAACTTCCATGTGTTTATGGAGTTTTTTTCAGTTTCTTTTCCCATTAATTTTCAATTTCATTACACTTGGTCTGATAATATGCATGGGGTAATTTCAACTCCTTTGCATTTACTTAAGCATGTTCTATGGGGTAGGATATGGTCAATTTTAGAGAACATCCCATGCACAGTGGAGAAGAATGTGCATTCTGATGTTGTTGGGTGGAACACTTTGTAACTATCTACTAAGTGCATTTGTTCACATATTTGATGCAGTTCTGTTACTTCTTTGTGGATTTTTTTGTGTAGTTATCTATTTCTTTGTGACAGGGAGGTATTCAGGTCCTTATTACAATTATGCTATTGCTTATTTGATTTTTAGTGTCTGTTAATATTTGTCTTATATAATTGGGTGCTTCTATGTTTGGTGCTTATGTACTTATGATTATTATCTCTTCCCCTTGAATTTTTCCCCTAACAAGTATGTAGAACCTTCTTTATCTCTTTTGATCATTTTTAGTTTTAATTTCACAGTGCCTATAAACAGGATAGTTATCCCTGCTTTTTTCTGGTTTCTTGTTGCATGGAGTATTGCTTTCCATCAATTGACTTTAAATCTATGAGTTTTTTGAGTTAAATATGTTTCTTGTATACGCCATATTGTCAAATCTTGTTTCCTGATCCATTCTGCCAATCTGTTTCTTTTGATTGGTGAATCGAGGTAATTTACATTGATGATTATAACTGATATGTATTGGATTATCTTTGTCATGTTATTTTCCTGTTATTGGTTCCCTGCTTTTTCCCTCTGTTTAATTGCTTACCCTGCCTGGTAGTTTCTTTCTGTTGTTGCACTTGGAACTGTAGGCATTTTTATCTTTATCTAGAATAACTTTCAGTACTCTTTGTAGGGTTAATTTTGTGTTCTTGAATTTATTCAGCAGTTCTTTGTCATGGAAGTATCTTATTTCTCATTAATTTTGAAAGGTAGTTTTGCAGGCTACATCAATCTGGGTTGGAAATTGTTTTCTTTCAGGGCTTGAAATATTTCACTCCAATCTCTTCTTGAGGATTTTTGTGTTGAGAAGTCAGCCATGATTCTAATGGGCTTTCCTTTATAGGCAATCTGTTTTTCTTCTGTAGTAGCTTTTAATGTTCTGTTTTTGTGCTGAATTTCTGCTATCTTGATTATTGTATGTCTGGGTAGAGGTTTATTTTGGTTACAGCTGTTTGGGGTTTTATATGCATTACATACAAATCAGTTTCTGCTCCAATGCTTTGGAAATTTTCTGCAAATATTTTTTTTGTTGTTATTTGTATTGACTCCTGCTTTTTCATTGACACCTATCAGTCTTGTATTTTATTTTTTCTTTGCATCTACTTGGAGCTGTTTAATTGTTATTTCATGGTCCCTTGTTATTTTTAAGAGATCTCTCCTTTCAAAACTTCTAGTTGTGATTCTGTCTTCAAGGTCTGAAAGTCTATCTTCAGTTTTGTTCAAGTGGTTTTTCTAGCTTTCAAAGGAATTTTTAATTCCTGGATATCTGTTTGAATCTGTTTCATGCATTCCATTTGTTTACTATGTTGTTCACTCAAAGTATCCATCATTTTCTTATGCTCCTCTATTTTTTTTGTCTGTGACTTCTCTAGGTATGCTAATTCCTTCGTTATGGTTGCCATTTCTTATTTTACCTGAGAGATTATTTGTGATCTGATTTTCTCTATAGCCTCGTGGATTTGTTTCTTTACTTCACTTGCTGTCTTTTCAGAAATTGCAGGTATGTGTCTCCCAGTTTCTTCTATGTTGATGTCATCTGGACTAGTTCTGGGTGGGCCTGAGGTCTGAAATTACATACTGCATTTTTGTTTTGTCATTTTTGCCTGTTGGTTCATATTTTGATCCTTTCAATTTCACTAGTTTTGCCTACACTTTATATGCACTGTTGTCAGGATCCTACTATGTGACTGGCTTTCCATAGTCACTGGTCATTTGGTGTATGGTGGAGGCCAGTCACCTGAATTTCTCCTGTGAGGCTAGCTGGAATGTCCTGAATTCTTTCCAGGTTGGCTAGCCTAGAGGTAGTGATATGAACCAACCACTGGCTCTTATTATTATTGCTTCAGGCTTTTATAGGCTGCTATTTCCATCTGTCCACCATGAATGCTGTGGTCAAGCTCTACTGTGTTACTGAGGATCTCAAAGTCCTGATATTGCAGCCTTCAAGAATGCTGACAGGTTGGCCCCGCTTCAACATTTTAGACTATGTCCTTTTTTATCCCTTTCTGTGGACCCTGTGTACTTTATTCCAGGTGATCCTATGTTGCTGTAACGGTATCACCTTTCCTTCTACATCTAACAATCTCTTTTTCACTGTCCGAGGCCCAGTTCCAATGTTAGCCTTCCCCTGTAAGTTA
This sequence comes from Cuniculus paca, assembly GCA_004365215.1. Lineage (NCBI taxonomy): Eukaryota > Metazoa > Chordata > Mammalia > Rodentia > Cuniculidae > Cuniculus > Cuniculus paca. Next base: position 6,165 of record RJWT010044108.1, read on the forward strand.
CACCTTGCAAGTCACTCCTACTTTTATGCCTCAAATCTCATTTCTTCACTTAATCTTCACCAATAGATCACACTAGATGACACTCAGTATCACATTTCTTATGTAATTGTTTCTACCAAATTATATTTCCTTAATTCAGTAGATAACATCTTCCCTCACTGCATGTGACTATATTATGAACAGGCCAAGGTGATCAAAGTCCAGTCACTGCTAAATAATAACGTGTTAATAAATACATTAATAATCTAATTATGTTGAAGTGGGCACCACTGGTCCAGGGAATGAGACCTGGGAGTAGTTTGAGGTTTTCAAATATGTCTGATGAATCACACCTTACAATGATTGTTACTTTGACAATGAAATAGGAATAGAAAGTCAATGATACTGTATTAGAAACATTTAGATCAATAGATACAGGATATCATGTAAAAGGAGCATTAAATTAGGAATTAAGAATCCTAAATTTTAATGTAATTTTTGCTATTAACTTGTATGGCACCTGTCCAATTGCTTCTCATCTAAGGATCTCAGTGTTCTTAGCAAAACAATGTTCAGCCACATTACCTTTCATTCAGCTCTAATATTTTATAAGTCTGAGAATATAAACCATAGCCCTACATTCTGGGTTGGTTGCTTGAGCATGTTTGGCAAAGACAAATGAAGATATGAAAATGACTGTATTTCATTAAGAAATGCATCCTTTGATCCTAGGGTCATGAAGTGGGAGACCTGGAGAGAGTAACATTTAGGCAATATTGATCTGGGATGCTGTAAAGTTAACTCAGTTGTGTGAAACTCTGACATTAGTGTTTGATTTCCCAGAAGAGGTTTTATGAGATTCTCCAGACTCAAAGAGCTCATGCAAGATCATCCAGAATTATGACTCAAGTCTAGCAAGTTAATAGGAGAAGCAAGAAGTGAAAAATCATGATGGAAATCAAAATCTTAAGTCTGAATCACACCCTAAAGCTGGCTCAGGTCCTTCAAACATATGGATAAATCAATAATCCTCTTCTTAAAGAGAATGAACACAGTGAATCTTTTATATCTGTGCACTCCAGTATTTCTCACATGGTAAAAGTATTCTGGTGTATTGAAGAAAGCAGACCTGTTTTGACTAGCTGTGCCACTTGCCGTGGGGAAGCCATGCAATCTGTCTAAGCCTTGGTTTATTCATATGTGAATTATCTGCATTGAAAGAAATAGGTGCCTTTAATGTGAGAGTATCTTGCAAAATGTGAAATGAGAGCACTATGTAGGGATTGACTGTAATTGTAAAATCAAAGAAAATAATATCTTCACCCAGACTCTTGACTCATATTCCTAAATCTAACTGAATTCTCCCCAGAAGTGACCAGTTTAAAACCTAATAATCTCCTTTATGACCTCTGAAGAAGGAAGCAATGAATGCTGAAATCCAGAATATTCAGACATGACTCTTTGTCCCTAAAATTATAGCAACTACTAAAAAGCAACACTTAATGGAAAGGAAGATGGTAAATGTTTATTAACAAATAGAATTTAATTGAATCTGGTTTTTGATTCCAGAAAGAGGTTAGAAATATGTATTCATTTTTTTGTTTGTGTCTTATATTTCAACCCATATGAAATCACAGGTAGTGGGAACTTTGGGTGAACTCTCTACTTTATTCAGCTTTTTTTCTAAATTGTTACTGATATTACTACTATTTCAGAAGTAGTCACCCATTCTTGCTAAAACTGCTATAATAAATTACAAGTTGAATGACTTAAACAACAGACCTTTATTTTCTCATAGTTTTGGAGGCTGGAAGTCTATGCAAAGTGCCAGCAGGGCTGTGTTCCAACAAAAGGTACAGGGGAGTCATGTGCTGCAGTTCCCCCTCTAAGCCTCTGTTTGTTCCTTGGAAAATGGCAGGAACTCCAATCTTCATGTGGTCATTTTTCTTTGTATACAAATTTCCCTTTTTTTTTTTTATAAAGACACTAGTCATGTAAGATTAAGGGCCTATCTTAGTCCAGTATGACCCTTCTTAATTTTATATGCAATGACCCAGTTGTTAAATAAAGCCATATTATGAATGATTGGGCTTAGAAGTTTCACAGAAATTTTTAGGGGGTCACAATCCAACTTCTAACACCACTCATATCTGTTAAAAAGGAAACCTGTTCTGTTTGGATTCTCTCATGCTTCCATTTTATACCAACTTGTTTGCAGGGCCTATTTACTCCTTTCTTGATTGCCCTTCCTCTATCTATTCTTGGAATTTATACTAAATGAGATGGGCATTTGGCAGGAGATCTTACAAGTCAAGACATAAAAGAAATAAATAATTATTTCAGGTGAACTAAGGACATCTTATTTTCAGTACTGACTTATTAGAAAATTTCTGACTAATATAACAAGAGCAACTTTTCTCTCTCTCTCTCTCTCTCTCTCTCACTCTCTCTCTCTCTCTCTCTCTCTCTCTATATATATATATATATATATATATATATATATATATTTCCCTTCATTTCCCGTCTATAATTCTAGTTTGTGCAGGCAGAGATGGGTGGAGAATATTTCTTGCAACATTCCCACTATTTGTATTATCTGTCAAAATTGAAGAAATAAGGAAGAACCTCACCATGTATATTCATTTCAGTCCAAGTCAGTTTATCAACCAAGGTTGATTTTTATCCCCCAGAGTATATGGAGATGTCTGGAGCAATTTTAAGAGTTACCATTGAGGAAGAATTACATGTAGTGAGTGTAAGTCAGGAATTCTGCTAAATCTTCTATAACGTACAGCACAGTCTCTCACAAGAGTCTACCGGCCCCAAAATTCAATAGTGGCAGGACTGAGAAGCTCTGGTGCAGATTTTGTCTTTCAGGATGACTTTGAATAAGAATCCTAAATACCCCTCTACTTAACTGGAATTTCTTGCTATTAAATCTTTTCAGCATTTGCTATTCATGTGCTTTGTAGGATTCACTAAGAGATAATCCTTGGGACTCAGACCCAGATGATTGCCAGACCATATGATTGCCTCTCGATATAAATGATGGGCAAAGCACTTTTCAACCTAAGGATTTCTTTCATTTCTTAAAGGCAGTGAATTTCTAGTATCAGAAATAATGCCAATTTCAATAATTTTCTTTTAAAAGGCAGAAGATCTTTGAGGGGGATTGTTCAATTGTCTTTGCCTTTGCAAATACATGTGTGATACTTTGTAACTTACATATGTGTTATTGACACAAAGATCAACTCACACAACAAACAACATGTTACTATGAAGAAGCTGTCATGAATCAGTTCATCCAGAAATGAGGTTGATTTAGGAGAGAAACTTTCTTCTCATCACTTGAGAACTCTCTATTCTTCAGATTGATGATGATAATGATGGTAGCTATTAAGTTCCTTTCGTGTGTTGGGCTCTTCCTATGTATCACCTCATTTAGTTACCGCTACAGTTCTATGTGGAGACTATAGTTATTATCCCTAGAGAATTGAGGTTGGAGATTGTAAACAACTGCCTATGTTCACACAGCTAGGAAGTGGTGAGGTAATATTCATCCATGTTTGTCTGACTGTGGAATCCTGCAGTCTGGGTAAGGATTCAAAGAATGAAGTTAGTGGGTATCAAATTGGAGATTAAAAGAGAAAAGACTTTCTCTTTTAGGAAGTGATAAAAAGTATTATACTGAAATGCTTAAAGAAATTATAGTACATATACAAATAAAATTATATGTGATACATTATTTTTGCTAATTAAATAATATGTAATAATTATAAATTATTTTTTATGTTTTTCTATGGTTATAAACTTAATCTTACATATGGTTTAGTATCTAGATAAAAAGTTTTATCTATCTGTATGTCCAAGTCAATATTCATATCCATGTTTGAATCTGCATCAAATCCATATCTATATCCATACCCTTTCTAGGTTGGAGGCAGCCAACTGTGGACTAAATCCTCAAAAACACCCGAGCCAGGTAAGCCTCTCCTCCTTTACATTGTGGGTATTTTGTGTCAGTGACAGAAAAGTGACTAAGGTATGTGCAAAGGAGATGAAAGCAGTATCTCAAGGAGATATATAACTTTTGTATTCATTGCAACATTACTTACTAAAGCCCAAATAGGGCAACAATCATAGGGTCCATCAAGCTTGAACAGATGAATGGACAAAGATCAGGTGACACACACACACACAGCATCTTATTTATTTTCTTGTTGCTGGGACAAAAAAATAACCAATACCACAACATAAAGGAGAAGAGATTTATTTTTGCTCATGTTTTCAGTCCATGGTCAGCTGGTTCCAAGGCAGGAAACAGCATGGCAAAGGAGCATACAAGAGAAAGCTGCTCTGGTCATGGCAACCCAGAAGCAGAAAGAGAAAGGAGGAGCAGGAGCGGAAGATACACCTTTCCAGATCATTACCTCAGTGACAAGCCATGAACCACACCCCACTGTCTAACAAGTCAGCGGTAGCACTCTCACTCCAGTCACTTTCACTTTCCACAAGCCCCAGCTGTGAGCATATGAGGCTCTTGGGCATTCTTGATTCTGATTGATCACACAGACACACACACACAGATACACAGATACACACACACACACACACACAAATATTGTTCGGCCATAAGAGAGAATGAAATCCTGCCATTTGTAATAACATGGATTAACCTGGAAGACATGCAAAGTGAAATAACACAGACACAGAAAAACAGATATTGTGAGATCTTATTTATACATGGAATCCAAAAATGTTCAATTCACAGAAGTAAAAAAAATGATGGCTAGTAAGAAAAGATGTAAGGGAAATGAGGAGATGTTGGTTAAAATGGACACACTTTCAGTTATAAGTTGAAGAAGTTCTGGAGACCTGAGGTACAGCACGGTGGTGACAGTTAATAATGTACTGTTTAAATGAAATTGATGAGAGAGTAGATTTGAATGTCATCACTACATACATACAGTTGTAACACTGGGTGATGATGGATGATTGTATTAATTTGACTGTTTAATCACATCACTGCAATAAGTGTAGTAAATTATGACATTGTACACCTTGACTGTTTATATTTTTTAATCTATTAAATGTTTTAAAATAAAAAGTGAAACTAATCAGCATATGAAAAAACCCTTGAATCTGCTTTCTTTGTAGACTTTTAACTATGCAAAGCAAATAAAATGTCCTTTATATAGTAAGTCAGTTTGAGCTGGGTTTTCTCCTTTTGAAACAAAGTACTGATGAATACTAAAAAAAAGATCAAAAGCCTGTAACACAGGCCAAGAAAAATAAGCCTCAGTTCAGAGGTTTTGTAAAATGAACTACCCCTATGATACTGTTAATTGCATTGCTCTCACAATACCAATTGAAGAATAATCTGAACTAGTAACCTAGATATTCAGAAAGATAAAGTAATAGTCATGGGTCTGACAGAAAGACAACTCTTAATATTGGTTTCACTTTTTGGTTTTTTTCTACTGTTTGAAATACTGGGGAAATATCCCATTTGGACAGAAAGCTAAAGAAGTGTTAATTCTTGGTCATCTATGTGTCCATAAAAGAGATTTTAACCCCTTCTCATTTTATTACCATGATAACCCTCTGTAGTAGCGATTAAGACCTCTGTTTCACAGATAC